>WYDF02083531.1:0-11084 GCA_009867245.2 Adranes taylori | reverse complement strand
CACTCATTCGCCCAATGCTCCCACGTTTCCTCCATACCTCCACATATCCTACATTTTCTTTCACTCTCTCTCATCCAGTATCTATTCCCTCTCTCCATTCCTTACAATGTATTATTTAAAACCTGAAATAGTCATAGGCCATTTGAGCATTGGCACCGCATAGACATGACTAATTGCTATTATTGTGCAATTAGTCATGCACGAACGACGTGAAGCTCACAGTATTTGTATATAGCGCCGCATGGGGCATAGGGAAGCAACAGTGTTACCACTACTCGGAAATGACCTACGAAAATCGAGGCTTGGCATACTTTTTTACCCAACTTGCCGTCGCCACCTTAAACCTTAAGCAAGTTGGGACTCCTCACCCCAAGAAAGTTTTAGGGAATCCCACGAAAACGTTCTCGATTTTAATGGGATTTTAATTAATAATAAATGCAAATATACTAGTTTTCTTGTTACAGGGCATCCATCTTCAAGTTTTATCAGTCTTTGTTTTTATTAATACTAGCCTATATTTAACCTAAGTTAATAGCAATTATTTAATAATTTCAGGCGATATATGTAGATACACTACGTCCTTTCGTACCAGTAATAGAAAAGCTAAATCCTTACGAACCAAGTTTCTTAACTGAAGATCCTAAAAATGTAATCAAGAATGGCACGTATAATAAAGTACCCATGATATTGAGTTTTACGTCACGAGAAGGCATTTTATTTCATATCAATGAAATTCTTCATAAAACCTCATACAAGGTGAAAAATTTCGAGAATGCTATACCAATGCACTTAAATATACCGAAAAATACACCAGTTAGTAAAAATTTTGCTGATAAAATACGAAGATTCTATTTTGGTGAAGAAGATCCTAATGCACTAGAATGTACTGATAATTATACCTTGGTAAGTTTTAAATTAATCACACAAAATTTATGAGGTCAATTGATCGTTGTGAAAAAGTGGAACCATCTTTATTTCATTACAATTTTACAAAAATATAGACTAGAGTGTTGATGAAGTATTGAAAATATATTAGAGTATTGATGAAAGTATTTAATCCATGTTTTTAATTTATATGTTGCTATTATCCAATATTGTACTGCTTTCACTTTAAGACTGGAGAACAAACTCCAAGGACACAAAAACTAGAAACCCCAAGATGGCAATCTCTTTCTCTTAATCGTTCGTTTGATCTCAGTGTAACTTCATAAATTGATGCCTACTACGGGTTTTCATCATTGGTGATGTTCAGCTAATATAAAGTAATGTGATCCACATATCTTGTAGATGTTATCCCTCTTACTTCTTTTAAGTTTTCTTCCTCTTGCTTCCTATCACTTTTCGGTAACTTAACCTTAGCTTAGTCCTTTCGTTACCTTAACTTGGTTTAGAATCAATTAACTGGTTTATTTCTACGGCTACGATAGCTTCCTTTCTGCAGCAGTATATATCAATGCGTCAATCTTCACATTGTCTGATTTCTTCAGTTCCATTTTTATTTTTAGGGTGATATAGTGAATCTTTGCCTTCTTTTCATTAAGTCTCAAACCCACTTCATTACTTCCTTTCTCAACTCGTTTTATGGGATGGATTAGATCCTCGTCTGGTACAGCTATTAGTTTGGTGCCATCGCGTAATGCAGGTAATTTATTTTATTACCGTTGATCATTATTTCCCTATTTAAAACTTCCAAATTCGTTGACAAATTTCATAAAGATTCCTGTTTCTTCGAGAGCTAGCATTTATTCGCATATCGGAGACAATGCCAACAACGGCAGGCAAATTTGTGCGATTTTAGGTTTGTAATTATCTCAGTAAAATTTCTATTCCATGTACCTCTCATGTGAGTTCTGGCTGTTAGAAATTTATTGTTTGTCTTCTGATCTGATGGTTAAATACTTCAAGGGAAAGTTGTGTTTAATTTATCTAATCTTCTTAACATGTTCCGTGTTTCTGTTCTTTGCTTGTACTCTGAAATTTTCTGAGAAATCTTGTTTCGGTATACGGTGTTATTTCTACACCGTTCTTTGATTTTTGTCTCTAATTCTGCACACTCTGCTTGTAGCTCATCTCTTTAAAAACCTTTAGATTTGACTTCTATTCATAACTCTATTCGTTTACGCGTTGTCCAAATATATTTTATCCAGAATATTTTATCCCATTTGTCACTGATAGGAATGACAGCGCTTATAATAAGTTTGGTAGGTATGATGGAGTGCTATGGCCTCCCAGTCGTCCTCTGGGAGCTGATAATAGATTAGCTCGTTTTCTAACTCTGGCTAAAGTGGAGTCTAAGACATTAACTTTCAACAGAACCAGTTGAAGGTTTTGTTGAAAGTTATGCCTAGGTACGTAACCTCATCCCTTAATGGGATGTGTTCTTCCCATAGGCGGAGTTGAATTTCAGAAGGTCTCCGATGTTTATTTTTAATGTAATTTGGGTGCTGCATTAGAATAGCTTGAGTTTTGACGGAATTGTTACGCGCCATTTCTTGGTCAAGTCAGAATACGTGTTTAGGCAATTTGAATGCTATTGCTAAGCGATTTTGCTTGTGGTCTGCAGGCCCAAAAAACCGTGTCATCGGCATATAGAGCACTGTGATAATCCTGATTTTGTGGTTATGATACTCGTTATGATACTTTACATTGCGTATCATAACGATACGTAATGTAAAGCGAGCACAGAGCCTTGTGGGACGCCGCTAGAAGATAAATTTCCCTAGATAACTTATCTCCTACTTTGATACGAGTGTAGCGGTTGGAGAGGTAGCATGTGTGAAGTTGAAAAACCTGGAAAATGTCCAGAAAAACTAGTAAAGAACAGTGACTACTGTTTACAGATCAGGATACGTCAATTTGTAATTTTGCTTCGTGAGTAGAGCGAGATGCTCTGAATCCAAATTGGTTGTCTGGGATTATCTAGTTTGCTTCAAGCACACTTCTCAGTAAGATTTCAGGTCACTATTCTCAGAAATCTTACCCAAGACATTGAGGGGATTAAACGGCCGGTACGACGTGACGTAGCTCAGGTCTTTATCCGGCTTGGGTATCATAATGGTGTTGGCAGTTTTCCAGAGATTAGGAAAACATCATAGTAAAAGACATTTACTATATATCTTGGAAAGTAGTAGGATGGTTTCTTGGGGAATGTTTCTGAGGATTCGAGGTTTGTTAGAGTTTGTTAGAGTGATAATAGCTAAATCAATTTGAGTTGGATTATCCATTTCGATGTCAGTTGGAATGTCCTGTGCTATTTTTGCTTGAAAATGTTACCAGTTGGTATGTTGTAAATCACGTATTAGGATTCCTGTAGACGGGCGAGGTGGGGTTGAGTCAATATAAGACTTTACAAGCAGAGGGTTGTAGTCTGCAGTTATTGAAGTTCCAGCAAAACATTCAGAGTGGACATCTTGTATGACTTTTTCCGTGACCACAATATGGTCAATGATGGACATGCCTGTGCGACCGAAAAATTTTGGGCCCGTATTTTGAATTCGCTCTAGAGGAAATTGTGTCAGCCATCTAGATAAAATATCACCATTGACATTTTAGTTGTGGTCACCATTTACATCATTTTGTTCACAAGCATTTTCCTTAGCATGGTATACTATTCTAATTTTGACAGCCTAAAAGTAAATTATTTGTTTGTGGTGTCTCTAGAAAAGATTTATGGACTGGTTGACCACCGCCTATTTCATATACTGAAATTCTAAACTTTTTCTATATACTACATAATACAAATATTTTGACCATTTTGTATTTTAACTATTTAGTTTAGACAACTTCGATTGTGTGTTTATGTGTATACCTAAATTGCCAATTACCAAAATTAGAAACCGTTTATCAATACGAACAATTTAAAACGATAGCCAATGGTTTCAGTTTTTACGAAGAGTGAAACCAGTGGCTATTGTCTTAAGCACACAATGGAGCACTCGATCAAGAAAAATCGACAAAATATAAAGCATAATACGGCACACGAATAAATCAAACATGAATCAATAAAACGCATCAAGATTTTAAATTAATCTATTCACAATAAAATAATTTACTTTTGACAAATTCCAGAACCACATTCAAACAAATATAATAAACATCAACTCTATTAAATAGAACCTTACTCATTAGGTTTTAATAAAATACATCCACGAAGTGGATATAGTGTTAGCAATTAATTGCCAACATTTAAATAAGTTTTATAATTATTTAGCTTTACTTTAAACGACAATTTGTTACATTAATTATAATTATTTATTCAAGGTATAATCAAAAGACATTAAAGCGTTTGAATTTCTCAATCATTTGATTTATAATAAATGTGAGAAATGTCTACTCACATCTGTACTTCAGCCATAGTTCTCACAAAAACAATGAACGAGAAAAATAGCGTACTTTGAAATAAACTTTTATACTGAACTTATCAACTTCTAATAAAATTCTGTCCTGTGCTTTACTACATTTTTGGTCGAGCGTGTCGCCACCGCGCCTACTTAACTTCGAGAAGAAGTTAATATCACATAAAGTATTTTTTCAGTTATCTCTCTCTATCTCGCCCCCTCCTCCTCGCCGTCTCTCTGTATCTAACATACAAGAGCATAAAACTCATGTGAATAACTACTTCTTTTTCCCCTGTGCCACTAATTTCTTTTCACCTCGGTTCCCCTCGTACATCTACAAGTGACACGTGTGTTCAAAACTTCTTAAGCGAGTTTCATACGGCATGCGTGGATCTATTCTTTCAATACAATAAATTGCGATTTCCCTTAGATCATCGATTTAAAATATTTAAAGATTTTTACATTAGAATCCCAAGAAATGAATACGTCTAATATCTTTTTTGGCGTTACAATATACAGTTAAAAATAATGTGATTCTTTTGTTTCAGTTATTCTCAGATAATTACTTTAATCGTGAAATAATTAGAGCCTTAAAGCTTCACTTAGAAACTAATAATTGCCCAATTTACATGTATCTATTTACATTGGACGCTGGACTTAATATATTTAAAAGAGTGACGCAGTATAAGGGGAAAGGTAAGTAAATTTTTTTTTCAAGCTATTTTTAGGATTTTTCATTGTATCATAGGCATAAAGAGAAATGACTTCGTGCAATAATAAATATATTCCTGCACATTGCTGTTCGTATAGTTAGCTCATAGAATAATGACGAAGAAACATGTTTTTCTTCCTATTTATACTAAAACTGAACTATTAGATTGTTTGACTATTCACATAGGATCCCAATCAGGAGCTACGTATGGTTATTTACATTTTGAAATGTGTGTAGTTTTTGAAATGTGTGAAAGATTTGTATATCTAAAAAGATTTGCATATCTTTTGGGAATTTTTTAAAAGCAGACATATATGAAACAGTAGAGATATGTAAGCCAATGCATTGAGATCACAAGCCAAACCAACTCACAAACACAACAAACTATATTGTCAAATATACACCATGATTTTCAAATTAAATGAAATTTTATAAGAAGGATCCTTATTAAAATTTATAACAAGGAAGAAAAAATCGAAAATTTGAATTTGTTTGGAAGCTATCAGATGTAAAATTTAATTTCCCCCTAAAATCTAATTCCGTGAATTCCACAACTCACAAATTTATTTATAAACAAATATGCAACAATATTCCACACCATATATGACAATGTAGACAAGCCAACATGTAAAAATATCGAAGCAATATATGAAAAACAAAAGAATAAAATAAATATATCAGTTACACAAGCAGCATAGTATAGCAATTCAAATAAACCAAATGATATAAATAATCAATGAACGCCAAACAATTTCATAAACCTAACAAAAATTACATTTGACTTCAAAGAATTAAACAAAGGGCCAAAATACAATACGAAACGAAACTAAAGTTGAAACCCAAAATAGATACAATAATTGAAGATGGACAAATCGCAATATAAAATGCACCTACCAAAGAACAAGAATGTTTGAGAAATATAGCAGCAAATAAAACAAAACGAATTATACAAGGTAAGACCACAAAACAGCATCTACTGTTATCAATAACATCAGAAGGTTTCAATAATCAATAATAGGAACAGAAGGTTATGAGTAATATCAGCAAGTTGAAAAAAAAGAACGCAATAATAACGACAGCAGATAAAAGAAGTCAAGTACATACTATGCTTTTCTACATGCTATTTTCTTTGAAGTAAAAGTTGAGTACGCACTTGTATTTTTCTATTTGTTTATAACTTTAAACTTTCATTTTAAATTAAAACACACTATGAAGTTCGAGAATATTTCGTTTCTTACAGTAGAACATTCTACTACACTACGAATCTTGCTTAATTTATGTTTTTACGAAGCATAAATTAAGCAAGCAATAGAGTAAGTTGCTTGCTTAATTTATGTCTAACAATTGCGTTTTCAACATTTATTTTAATTTAGTTAGCAAATGGTAAAGGAAATTAAACAATGATTTTTTATTTTATATGAGTTTGAAGGAGCTCACCTAGTTTTAGGTTATATCAGTTTCAGAATAAAATATAATCTTTATTTACGTCTGATGGACTATAATTTTCGATAGCATAAATACTCTTACATGAAACTCGTTTTTTAGTTATAATTCAAGGAAATTTAGGTCGTCTTCTTTCCAGTTAACAGAATATAAATATAAAAGAGCGAATTAAGGTATTATAAATTTTGATATAAGTTCTGAATAATTGTCGACGAATAATCGTTCGGTTTAGACATGGATTTTGAAGTCGATGATGTGGATACTGAAGTTGATGATATTGCGACGTCCGCATAAAGGTGAGGAACGTGATGGACTTAGTCGCTATCGCCGCAATTGTCCAGAAAGAGACGACGCCGATGTTTTTCGGGCGTAACTGGATAACAATTCTTTTCCCGGCGTGGGATGTCGTGAGACATCTCCTGGTGCTCTCAGAGGTAATGTCGAACCTTGTAGTGTCTACAGATCGTTGGATTAGCTCGGGGGTGGATTTTATTGCGATTCTGGTATGGATGGCTCGGTGTCTACTTATCATGGTGTTCTCGGACAACGCTGTTTGATTGGTCGCTCGGGAGTGATAACGCGGCTGCCCCTGCGGGCCAGGAAATCTTTACATAGGGCGTCCCTCTTCTTCTGCTGGCGGCCTCCTCGCTTCCTCATTGATCTCCTAGATGCACGGATAGGGCAATGAAATATGTAGATGAGAGAGAAAATAGAATAGGCGAATTAAATGTTAAAGAATCGAAAGATTTCAGCCGAAAACTTTATGGGCGTGAATTTTGTTTACAAAATATTTTGTTTTGAGCTTTTAGTGTTGAACGAGTGAATTTAATTTAATTTAATCCAAAAGCATAAATTAATGATTTTAACTGGTAGCGCTTACTTATCGTTCAAACAGATTCAAGAGTGCGACTATTGCTCATTCTACGAGAATAAGTTTGTAACCTATTAGAGTGTTATTACTGATAGAACTGTGCGACTATTGCTCACTCATGATCTAACAGAAACAAGACTCAAAATGCGTCTTCTCGAAATAGGTCTAGTATAGCTTTTTATACTAAATTACAGATTTTTCGCGTCCAGCTTGACGGTGGTAGCTTTTGGCGCTAACGCCAGCAACTAGGTAGAACCTAGTCTAAATTACTGCTAAAATCTTGGGGAAGGGAGAATTTTCCTCGATTAAGTGATGACTCTTTGACCGATGCGAATTTTAAGGAATAATTTCGCTTAGCATCCCTGCCACGACATTGCGTTTCTATAATGCTATGACGGATTGCTCTCCAATCAGCTTTAACATGCAAACGAGCAACAAACTACTTCCAGAACAGTTTAGCCAACCACGAGATAACGGCGGCAAGTTTATACGTGGATAGCATTCAAGACGGTGTATGTTTCATACAAATAATAGAAAAATCTGCTTGTACGAATGTACCGCCCCCGAAGTTCATTAAACTCATTAAAGTTGTTTGTCGATATACGATGTTATCGAACTCTCGCGCAGACGAGGTTACGAGTAGTCAATTAACCCATTAAAGGCGGTCGTAAAAGATCTTTCGCTAGACAAAATCAATGAACACAGGTTCAAAGTCCTTACTAAGAGGTTGTTTGTTCGAATTGCAATCATTAGAAGCGAAAAATCCGTACCAAAAAAACAGGCTTCAAAAGCAAGTGTCATAAAAGAGCACGAAACATATTTCTCTCTCTTGTTATGTACGAATTTTTTGTTCGTCTTCTACATTCGATGGTCACCTACCAAAAATATAAGGAGTAGTTTTTGTCCGTATTTTGCTCTCGATGCAATAGCACAAAAAAATATGAAACGCATCTGCATATGACAAAAACCATAGCAAAAGGAAGGTAATACGCGCGAAATATATTCTTCACTTCTCTTTCTTAACTGTCGGTATGCTAAGGTTTCTAAGGTATGCGAAATGCGAATCGTTGTTAGTTTTGCCCGCTTGGCTTCAAACTCCACCATCCCTCGAGCAGCGTGCACGAAGGAGCGCGTGTTGCTCCCTGAACTTCTTGGTTTGGTTGGCGATCTTGGTCATCGTTCCTACATGTAGAACTCTTCTACATGTATAAAAACTTGCGGATAAACATCGGAAATCTTTCCATTGCTTGAATTCGAAATCGCAAAACGAAAGACTATAATAAAAAAAATAGGACGCGAAAAGTAGATACTATAATAGAGTACGAACATATTCTGCACTCGATGCGACCCAGTGAAACAAAACAACGTGATAACTGCAAAGGACCATAAAACGACATCATCTTTCCTCTTCTGGTTCTCTCTCTCTCTAACGCACGTGAAGACGGGCGTTTCGTGTTTGCGACAGCAATCGGAAGCACTTTTTCCTCCCACTGCGGTCGGCACTGGACTCCCTGCTCCATCCGTTTTTCGTGTACCACGAAAACGAACGTTGCTTGTTTGGAGATTAACGGCTCTTTATATATAGATTTCGCTAACTGCGTGCATAAACAACTTGGCATTATACCTCGCAGTTCTTTTCCTCCGTCCACTTGTTTTATAAGTAATTAATTCTTGATTTATTTAATTATTGCGTTACTTATTTATTTAATTGATGATTTTTGAGTTTTATTCATTTATCGATTTAGTTGACGGCTATGACGATATGCCGTTAACAACCTGTAACTTTCATGAACACCATAGAAGTACGTACAATACAATATGAAGCCAGAATATGACGTTTCAATGCAATATGACGTTTCTGAATTTCGATAAAATTCATATATCACGCCAGTAAAGCGATCTTTCTACACAAATAAAGAAAAGTGCCAATATACAACCAACTGTATGACTTATAGTTTGCGCAATCCACCACACAACTAAAAAGCGTTTTAATCTTTAATAGAAATCACTACTTAGTAATGAACGTTGCAAATGTTAGTTGAATTTTATATTTACAACTTTTCTTCGTTTTCAGGTGCCGCACATGCGGATGAATTAGGTTATCTCTTTAAAACGCAAGTAACACCCGATATACATGAACATAGTATTGAAGATATGACCATAAAACGACTTACAAAACTTTTAACACAATTCGCTGCTACGGGAAATCCCAATTTACCGAAACTGGATGATATAATACCGGTTAAATGGGAACCATGTAGGGAAGGACGTCTTAATTATTTGGAAATTGGCGAGAACATCAGCACAGGTTGTAATCCTGATGCGCATAGAATTGCTTTCTGGGAGAAATTATATGATTTATATCCTTCAAAATTATAAAGATATTTCTTTATAGCCCTAAATGCATAGAAATTATATATTTCTTTATTTATATTTTTGATGTATTTTTAAAACGTTATTTATATTCAACATTTCATTTGCTAGTTGTTGTTATTTTGTTGTATAATTTCAAGATGTGATTAATTTATTTTAAGAATTTTTTAACTAATAAATATTATAGAGTTTCACTTTTATTTGTCTTTCATGTTTAGGAAAATTTTGTTTTAATGTTTTAATTTTGTTTTAATGTTTAGGAAAATAAACAGGATGTTCCTTGAATATGTTCAGTGTATTCAGTCGTGCATACTGTCAAAATTGAGGTCTGCCAGTCTCATATATGTTACCCAAGTTTTGTTTTCAACTTGCAAAAAGTTATTTTATTTTTGTACTACACTTTCTGAAGGTCTATTTATACAATAACAAAATTTTCTGTTTTTATTTTTGAACAACATTAAAGGATCACCATTCCGGAACACAGTAAAGGAACACCATTCCGATACAAAAATTTAAAAACAATTGTGAAGCCCTTTTCGAGAATAGTATTGCAACACTGGACTTAAAACGTAAAAGGGGAATGGAAGATGGCATTTATGACATGGCGGTTGATAGTTCGATTACTACCTTTCAAGATAATTATCGATCAAGAAATAATTAATACATAAAATAAATTAATATCGTAATTAAATGTACTATCTAGTATTTGTGAGAACCTTTGTGTAATAATACTTGTATCTTCATATGTAAACGTAGGAGTGACTTTTTTACGGATAATTAAAGCTTCCCTCAACATATTGGTGACTCCGACGTGATAAATTGGTTATTCAATATGTTTTCGGTATAAGAATTGCATTACGTGTGCAAATTTTTGTGATACAGTGTGAACACTTGTTGCGAAATATCGATTGAACAATTTGAAGTGGTAGGGATCCCTTTTAGTTGTGAAAGATGAGCAAGATGCAGCAAGCAAGAATTAGAAAAGATCTAACTTCTCCAAGACGATCAACCTGATAAAATAGTCAATCAAGCTAAGCTAGAAGGTTTGACAGAATATTATCAAAGAATATAAAATAATAGACCAACTTATGGAAGATGGTGATGAGGAATTACAAGACGCAGAATTCCTTTTAATTGCGAATTATAAAGAAAATTATAGCTCAGTAATGCCATGGGAACTAGAGAGGCAATCTTCTTATTACAAGTTCTAATACAACGCTGCAGAGACATGGACAGAGACGTGTACGCATGCTTTATAGATTTTTCAAAAGCTTTCGATAGGGTAAAACACACAAAGTTAGTGGAAATAATGAAAGAGGTGGGCCTCGACAGCAGGGATATACGAATT
>WYDF02083520.1:0-11085 GCA_009867245.2 Adranes taylori | reverse complement strand
TAAATATTGATGTATATATTGAGTTGTGTTTGTAAATACTTATGCCAATAAAGGTTTATATTATTATTATTATTACTCACCTCACTTTAAACTGAGCCCAACCTTTTATAAAAGGAAAACGACTAATCAATCACTTCTTGCGGCTACGCCCTCGTTGCCTGCGGCCACACCATCTCCTACTATTATACGTGTGTTAAGCCGGTAATGTTAGGTGACGCATGCGCAAAAGAAATTTCGTTGAGACCTGCGTTTCCAAACGTCAAAAAATATTGTTTCAAAATATTGCGAAATAATTCGCTCTAATCTCCACCAGGTGACTGCAGTGTAATGTGGGTATAATTCAAACCACCAACACATCTGTCAAATTTAGCTACGTTGTAAAATCGTTGGCGAATATCAGAAATATTGTTGTTAGTATCAGGCATTTTTATAGATTCTTGCTTTAAACCAGCAATGGCACCGCCAACTCTCCTGATTGTCGTGCAATCAGTACATTTACTGACGCCAAAAGAATCTCAAGTGGCAGTCATAAAGCAACCATTAGCATAAAAGTTTAAGGCTAAAAATAATTCCTGAATTGTTTTTAGACGATCATTCCTAAAATACATTTTTATAGATATAGGTGCTAATACGTCATTAACACATGCTTACCATTTTTATTTTTATTTAGTTTCATTCATACCAGTCGGTTGGATGAAAAATAACGTCGTTTATTTTATTTAATAAAATTCTCATAGCTCTTGGGGATAATCGAAACCTTTTGGAATAAATCTATTGCATCACATAAATCTATCGATAATGTAATTTACAGTCAAGCGTACGAAGTAAGACTCACGATATGAGAGTAAACTTTAACTATTAGTTAACCTACAGAATTAATATTGATAAATACGACCAGTAGTTAACTATAAAGATTTAGTGCGCCAGCAATCGTAAAACCTTAACCAGCAATATTTATACTAAATATTAGTTAATTAACAATATATAAACTCTTGTTTGACATTACACTATAATGAACACTTTCTGTACTAGTTATCTTGTATGGAAAACGGTATAAGATAGTTATACGACGAGAATTTCGCCGCAGTAAGATTTTCGGCTGCTGTGAATGATCGGGTAGCGCGTTAGATTTAGGTCAGTTTATGTCAGATTAATTTATGTTTATGCCGGGCTAGTTAATGTTAGTTTAGTTTGCATTTAATTTACATGTTAGTTTGTCTTCAATTTATTCTTATACGATATAAGTTAGTTATATGTCGATGTTACACGACAGCCAAAAATCTTACTGCTGCGAAGTTCTCGTCGTATAACTACCTCATACCGTTTTCCATACAAGAAAACTAGTATACAAAGAGTTCATTATAGTGCAATGTCAAACTATAGAGTTTATAAATTGTGAACCAGTTCTATAACGATCGAACAAAATTAGTGAAAATGTGGAGCATAACCTTGCATAAAATATATGTTGTTACCTCAAGATATTAATGTTTTACACTGACTTTTTCTTCTTCAAAAATTATTCTTTGGACTTGAAACCTAGTTCTTTTACCCATTATTATTAATTTTCGCACATAAAATCTTTAGCCCGGCGCGTGCGCCAACCGTTAACTCCAGTTTCAGTCCGGATATAAAAAATATATAAAAAACAAAACCTTTTAATTAAGCACGTTTTCAACTGTCGCCCCGCGGGTACAAGGCGCCTTTGTGCAAAATATTTTTTGGCGTTTTGTACAATACAATACAAAGTTTAGGAAATAAAATAGCACACACACAAAATTCAATAAATATAACAATAGCAAACATAATGGAAAATTTCAAAGAAACGTATTTAAATATTAACACACCTAACTTTTGTCGCCACAATAGTTCTCCAAAAAAAAAAAAAGGAAATGGATTATAACCTAATAAAAAGTCATCACTCAAAAATGAAGTGTTATATTCTCACTTGGATTTGTCTTAGAAATTTCGGGACATGTCCCGCAAAATCAGGACTAATGCTCACCCTGGTATAATAAACTAATATTTTTCTGTAAGTGGGAAAAGGGCGCCCTTCATCTTTAGGCGCCTTTGTGCGGCGCACACCGGCGCCTAATTAATAAATAAATTAATTTGAATTCAAATTGAAATCACCTTTCTGATTAACTGATAGTCGGCTTTATCATCTATGTTAGTACCCTCTATATTTTAAATATCAATTTACTAGATATGAATACAGAATATGAATACAGCTATTCTTTTAAAATCATTGTCGACTTGGATCTTAGATGAATCTAAAGAAATCTGTACATGCCCATTTTGAAAACTCGATAAAGTATTCTAGGGCATGCGTACGATTACGTACAGTCAGTCGCAAAAACTGAAAACAATAATCATATGTCCACTGTTGCCCTTTAAATTATTATATTGTTTATAAATCGTCATTTAAATGTCATTTGTATAAATAATGAAAATGTTACCTTTATAATACATAATATCATTTCAAACTGTTTAAAAAAGGTAAAGAAATAAGCACATTTAAATCAATGTATTCAAATATGCCTTATCACTTCCAATAGCTCATTCGATATTTTATGTTCCACAATAATTATTAGCAATTAGTTCATTTGTTTATACCGGAAGGTACCATTTATCAATTGTTTATATTGTGTTGCAGTTTTATATTTCTTTTATCTCGAAATTATTTTACCGTTTTAGGTCAAGGTATCATTATCAATTTTATTAATGTTTGTTTTTATAATAACTTATCAAAAATAACACCAGAAAATTAAAAGAATTTAATCTAGTGAACATTATCTTCAACAAGTTTCAAGTATTTTCCTTGATTTTTATTTGCATGTTATGAAATTCATCACACATTGTACCCATGTACCTACAATTTCGTTACACCTTATTTACAGATGTAATGTTCAACAGGAGTGTACTTTAATAATAAGAATATGAATATAGTACGAAAATTAAGAAGTGGTGTAGCTAATGTTGCTGGTGGTACAAGTCATGATATTTCTGAGGATACTTCGACGACACCACATACACAGTTGGGATTGATGCATTTAAAGAAACTTTTCGCTGAGTATACTCACCCTCCACAGCCACTATCAGAAGCAGAAAAGAATGATAAACTATATAATATGTTACCATTGTTTTGTAAGGTAGGATATTTGTTTATATTAAAATTAACATTAAATAATATTACTAGTAGATACTTGCTTAAGCAAAATAATAATTCAATTATATGTTGTAAAATTAAGAAGGATTAATATAGATTTCATTGATGTAGTTCAAAGTTAACACTACTTCATTGCGTAATAATCCAATCTTGACAGAATTATTTTAGCTAGGTACTAAAAGTACTAATTCATTAATATTTGTATATTTAATGATAGTCCGCAAACTTTGCATTTAGACTGTTCCGTAAATATTTAATATTGGTTTATAACAAAAACAACCACACTTTTTATGAATGAAAGGGTTATAATAATGAATGAATAGCTTTCCGTATAAGAAAATGTTAGAAATTTCGAGATTTTCTGTCCAAATTTCTTGAAATTCTCTGAAACTAATTATTCTATTAGCAGGACTTGGAAGCTAACTTGAACACATCAGGTTTCGACTCTGAAGGTTTCGTATCATCTATAAACCTTTAAAGTACTACTGTTTTATTTAATACGAAGGATTAAAAATGGCTTCCTCAGGGTACCTTCCAGCTTCAGTTGGGTCTGAATTAAGTTTATTAAATTCGTTATGTAATGGGCATTATCTGCCACAACTGCTAAGAAATGTTGAATTGAAGATAAATTGAATAATTCAAGAAATATAAAAATAAGTAAATAATTTGGTGGTTGGAGACCGGCGTTATAGAATTTTTAATAGATCCTGCTCTAGTTCGATCTCCTCTGGCCCGACTTTGATTCCGGTTCCTCAGCTATATTTATTTCCTTTTGCTTAACGTCAGTAACTTCGATTTCGAGCGATCCTCAAAAACGTGGGAATTATCTTCGTAAATAGATTATGAGGGTTTTTTGCATTTGGTTTACAATGTTTACACCTTTTGCCTTTTAGTTCCTTGCTATACTATTAGATACATTTAAAAAGTTGTCGTACAGCTTTCACAGTTGAATACTTTTGTCTTTGAGTTCAGTTTTCTACCTCAGTAATAGTATGAACTAAAAATTAAAATTATCATTGCTTAACTTTGGCTTAGTTATTCATCTAATTGGTCTGTTGAGGAAAGTCTTCTAGTGTCTGATAACTAAAAGCTCAACGTTGGCTCATTAGATTCAACCAGTCGGACTAATGAGCTGGTTTCGTAGTGTTCTATACGTTCCCCGGTTTTGCTTCTCCAACTTTAATGGAGACTAATTTATTGAATATGCCACTTGGAATCGCTGTTGGAATAATTAAATAACCCATTTCTTTTTCAGTTCGTATCTCCATTTATTAAAGTACATGTGCATTATTTCAACTATTTTATTTTATATGTGTTTATTTGCAACGATATTTGCTTAGTTTACAATACATAAATTGAATGTTTCTTGGTTGTACTTATGTTGAGACTTCTGTATGGTTTTGACTTTATAAGATGATTCATGCTTTCGAACGATGATAGAACTCTTAAAAATGTTATATATAACCTTCATCTCCTTGATTAAGTAGCTATTCTAAATTCTATAATAAAACTATTTTTAACAAAATATTTTATATGGCTGCTTATCTGTTTTGTGTGCATATTAATCAAAGCTTTAGTTATAAATTATTAATAATTACAAGAACTACTAAATGCAATGTTTTGTTTTCCTTGATTGTCTCCTGTATACGGTTTTTGTTTTATTTAGTATAATTTTAGTAATGCACTTTATATCAAACATGTGCATTTTTTTATTATTATTTACGTCTTCAAAATAGGTGTGAATCAAGTATTCTCTTTGTGTTGTTTCTGCTGATTCATTGTAACTATTCATTCATTCTAACTTCTGATTCGCTTGTAACTGATTGTAAGTGTAACTGATTACAGTTACAATCAGTTACTGTAACAATTTGTTATAATCTATTACAATCTTTACAATCTGTTACATCTGTACAATCTATTATAATCTGTACAATTGATTTGTTCTGTTATGTTTTTGTTATTTCTTCTGATTCATTTTAACATGTATGCTAGTATTGTTATTGAGAAACGAGAAACCACTGTTTGTGAAGTTAAAAACCACAGTTTTTCTAATATTAAATAAAACTATATGTATTCCAACTCCAATAAAATTTATTAACAAACAATTGTCAAATAAAAAAGTTTGTTAAATGAACTATCCGGATTTCGGACTAACCCTTATTCAAGTTCAATGAGTTTCTATATCAAAATAATTTACACTTTAAATAATAGAAATTACACAAACAAAATCATTAGAAAAATATTAAATTAGCTTATGAAAGTCTTTCTAAATATATTGACATTATATTAATATAAACCATAACATGTCCATAAAGTAATATTGTATTTAATTATAAAGTACATTATGGGTCCTTTAACATCAAAAATAAAAAATAATGTTTATATATTTTTATGGGCATGTTCTGGTTTATATTAATATAATTTCGATATATTTATAAAGATTTTCATAAGGTAATTTAATATTTTTCAATTTTTGATAAATTTAACCAATTTTGTTATGTAATTTTTATTATTTAAAATGTAAATTATTTTGATATAGAAACTCATTCAACTTGTATAAGAACACGGTTACTCCGAAATCCGAATAATTCATTTAACAAACTTTTTTTATTTGACAATTGTTTGTTAATACATTTTATTGGAGTTGGAATACTTATAGTTTCATTTATTATGGACACTCCAAATCACTTTCACACTTCAATTATTTAGTTTTTTACTTGTTTTATTTCCAGAAATAACTAAAAGTCTACTAAATCTTGAAGAATTGTTGCGAAAATCGTCTATATTTCACACAAAAATTTAATTCGTATCAAATCATGCTGTGCGAATGGGTATGGCTGTGACAGAAGAATGTCACTAGCTTGGGTACCACGCTGATAGGTGCCCAGTGAGGTGATCAGTGATCACCAACCTTGCTCACGGTGGAATAATTTTATATTTTACTTTGTGCGTGTTTTATTTTATGTATAGTTAAATGTTGTACTATAATTCTTAAAAAAAGGTTCCCTTAACAATATCGGACATACCACTGATTGCTTGAATTTATGCTTGAATTAATTAACTTTAGGAACCTATGTAGTACATTCTTGCGGCCTATCGATATCGCTGTAGTATAGGTTTTAATGACTGGTTGTAAACTTAGTATAGGCCTCGCCAAATTATAATACAAGCGGTAAGTCATAATAGCAAGTCTTGATTAAATCTAGAAACAAAGGGCAACATTTTTAGACGTTTATTTATTATATTATTAATATAAGAAGAGGACGTCAATTTTGCATCAAATAATAATATGTCGAGATCCCGTCTTGGCTTGACTACAGAGTCCGAGGGAAGTTTTGTTGCTGATTCGAAATACCATAGCTTCCGTATTTTTTGAAATTTTTATTCCCAATTCGCACAAAATATTGAAAATGGAATGTAATCAATGAATTTCAGCTTATTATTCGAGTTTCCTTTCACTTTAATTTTGGCCTGGAATCCGAGAATGAACGAGTCGCACACTGTACAAACGTGTCGGTCTAGAATCTTTATCCATTCTCTAGGAAGAGCCGCTTTCAACGCGTCCACACTCTCATATCTTTTAGTCCACACGCTGGACTCTAACATACTCCGAACGTACATATCCATTGGATTTGCATTGGGTGAATTGGCGAACCATCGTTTCTCGGAAATGAAGTGTGGAACACTTTTGTTTACGCACCCACGGCAGGAATACACCTTCCAATACCTATTCTCGGTACTCATTTGCATTTATCGTTACGCCGCGATCGACGAAAACCAGCGGAGAGCGATATTTGGCGAACACTGCGACCCATATCATGACGGGTGTAGGTTTTTGCGATCTGACCGCGACACGAATGTTTAAATTATCTCTGGACTTTTCCTTTAACCAAGCGCGATCGTTTTGTTTGTTTATTGGCTGAATCGTGAATGGTGAAAGTTTTTTCATTCGAAAAAATGATGGTCCTTTGCTCTTTCTAGCCGCTGCTTACGCTGTCGTTCGTCAAGATGATGAACTTTTACATCTTGAATGGTCTCCATTGAAGTTCATATTTCAGTATGTGTCGAACGCTCCAATCGGATATTTGCAGTTTTTTTGCCATTTGAGCTGCACTGAGTCGTGGATTTTGTTTAATTTGGCTCCTCACTTTTCGCATTCTATCTTTGCTTGTTGACCTTTTTTGACCGGATTGGTGGATCTGAAATGCTGCCGGTTTCATTATAATGCGATATGTTGCGATACACAAACATTTAATTCACTTTTAAATGTTGCAGGTCACGAACGATAGCTGCTTGTGAATTTTCAGTCAAATAGAGGGCCATCACACAATTACATTTCAATTCCATTATCGAAAAAATGAAAATGATGCGCGTTTGAAAATAATTGTTAACAACAAAATGAAATGTCATTTTTCAAATTTTCAACGCGCTGACATTTACTGTTTGACAGATACACCGATTTAACAGAACTTTCCTCGGTAACAGAACTTCCTCGGACCCTGTAGTTTAGAATCGACATTATCTATATTATAGCTAGCAATAAAATTACTTTTGTTACCCGGTAAAGAGATGGTAGAACATTTGTCAATACTTAGTTGTAAAGAATTATTCGTGCACCATTTACTCAAATCTTACTGGATCTGTTCCATATCTTCTGTTTCAATTTTCTTTTTGAACGTACTGAATTTCTGAATGTAAGAAACTTCTGAACCACTTTAATATCCTGTCAGCAATACCCAACGATGGCATTTTTCTTTACAGGATTTTATGATCAATTTTGACGAACGCTTTTGAAAATTGTGAATATATCGCATTTACTCATTCCTTGTATTTTGATAAACCTTGGTATAAAGTTTTGAAATGTTAACAGGTTGATCTATTTATACTGAATCACTTGCAATAAATTCGTATCGAGAATCCGGCGTTACATGTTTAGTGACCTATACCAGCTTCCTGATAACCAACATATCGAGTAATTTAGATATAGTGCGACACATTCCTACAGGTTTTTTTTTTAATAATCCGCTCAATAAAATTTGCTTTCGACAGATTAGATAAAATGCGTTGGCCTAATTCTAAGTTAAGTAATGAACGAATCAGATTACAAACATATTATCCTAGCTTCATCATTTGTTATTTATCCAAGAGATTCTTGGATCAAGTTTCAACATTGCAGTTTAATAAATCAATGTTTGTATTAGTATTGATGGAATAAAATTTTCAAAATTGTACAAAAGAAAGTTTATATGACAAAAGAAAGTATAATGACAAAGAAAATGTAAAATTAGTTGGTAATTTTTATAGAAAGTAACGTGTAAATTATTTTAAAAACGTGATTGAAAGTACTATTTGAAGAATGCGAACTATTATAACTTATATATAGAGCTCACAATATTTTACTGAAAAATTGCAATAAAATTTGAAAACTTATGCGAATAATGTAGAACATGGTTTGCCTTCATTTCAGTTCATTAGTCTAATATTATATTTTACAATAAAATGTTACGTTATGTGCATGCAAACAGAAACAACTATCTAGGTTTAATTGCGACATTAAATTACAAATACATATTTTATGTAATCTAAATTATGTATTTTTATTGTGACACGGTACTAAAAACAGCATAATTCTCATACTTGACATAAACATGAATTGTTAATCGTACTATCGTACCTAAAGTGTATGAATCATATGAATTTAATCGATAGCTGCATTTAATCGATTATTATGAGGGAGGTATTGTTAATTTTCAGAAACAAGGAAACTGCTAGTGCTTATTTATTACTCAAGCTGTAGTTAATTACGATAATTCTGACGTTTGTTTGTAATAAGAACATTGAAATTTTCTGGAATAGAATTGTATGCGGTTTTGTCATCTTCTAAGTCAGTTTTAGTAGGTCGATGCTCAACTGAGATCACGTTCAATATGTAAAATACTTTTGCCTCTATGAATAGATTATCTGAAAACATCAACTCTGCTCGGATACTTTGATATTCGCGAAACCTATTTGCTAGTAACTGAGGACTAAAACCTCAGTTACTAAGGTTTTACGGGTGATATTTTGATATATGGGTGATATTTTTTTTATTTGGCTTTTATAACTTACTCTCGCAGTCAACGCGGAAAGAAAACATTGTTATCGATAATTTTGAATATTTTTTAAGGTTCAAAAAATTAATTAGTATTCACAAATTGCTATAAATCGATCGAGTTTATGGCTTTTTGACAGCATTTAACTCTTTATAAAAACCCATAAAACTATATTTTCCATGTTTAAATTATATAAATATTTTAAAGTTTCTGTATAGTATGGACCTTTTAAAAGTTTCTGTATGGTATGGGATTTGTTGGAAACTAATTTGTACCACAGTATATTTGCAAAATGTGCCCTTCTGTTATACTTTCCACACCAATTACATTATTTGTGTAAAGTATGCAAAGCCAACGGGCAACCAGATGTAGTGATCTGCTTTTTGTAAAAAAAGTGTACAAGACTGTATAATAGCAAAGTGTCTTTTATAACATATGCAAATTTCACGTTGCTATCTATCTCCACTCGTTCAAGAGCAATGAATATAAATGTCTAAAAATGCCCCTGAAAAATAATATTAAACTGAATGTTATTTTGCATTGAAATGAAAATTAAAAAAAATCTCAAAAAAATACAAAACACAAAAACTAAAAGTCGTACAATTTTTGTTCGCCACTTTTCGGAAACGTTCTAAAAAATCTTTTAAACTAAATCTTTTCTTAGCAGTATTCAAGCTCTATTTAACGATCCAACATATGAATTTATACGTTTTCATCGAGTCGAGAAAAAGGTACAACGGATGGACTTTGAAGAGTTACCTTTTATCTATTTTTCTCGAAATATATAAAATTTGTCGATTTACAATAATTTTTTTCTTTCATTGAAATAAGATGTTGTTTTTTCTAATTTCCAACCATTTCATTCAAATTGAAAATTTCTTAAATTAAAATTTTATGCAATGTCACATAACTCCATCCATATTTATTTTTTCAATGTTTTTTATAAAAGAATGTAGAAAATTTCATCATCATTCTAATTCTCCATAGGGTGTAGTCTTAGTCCTGTCGCGAGGGAGCTCTCATTTTCTTAAGAAAGTACATTATAACACTCTTCTCGTTTCTCAATTGATTGGCGGGCTGCACGGTTTACGGTTGTAGTATATATTTTTTAAATTTCTGTAGCTGTATTTTTTTTATGTTGAATTTCTAAGTACATATAAAATTTTAATATCTAAAATCTGTATAAATGACATATTTTGAACAATATTTGTATTGCAAATATAAATTAAATATTAAGTTTGTCATATAAATACGTTTATTTTTGATAGATTTTATATTTATTGACATCTAGAAACATAACGATTTATAACCGCGAGCATAGTTGATGAATGGGATTATAACACAATTGCCAATAGCCGAGCGGAGTCGATGATTTGATTGTTAAGATTTTTGATCGCAAGTTCAGTTGACTATCGCCCTTTCTGTATATTCTATATAAATCTAAGATTGATCTATTAACTTATAAACTACTAATTTAACGTTCAATCAACTCAATTAGCTCAATAATTGTTTAGGATAGCATTCCACGCACGCCTTTGCATTTCATTTGTTCAGTAAGATATGACAACATTAAAACAATAAACAGTCAGTGGTGGATTTAAGGGACGAACTTAATCGACCTCAAAACTCTGATTAAATAGTTACAGATTAAATAGTGATATTCTAATTATAAATATATATGGATTAAAATTGCTAATAGTATCACCTTATAGATCCCTTAAATGGAAAATATTTGCTCCTATAATTTTGACTCAAAATGAAAATCATCGGTAGTTGGACATCAGATTTTAGCTATATAACAATAGCCATATTGTTCGCACCGAATAA
>WYDF02083509.1:0-11085 GCA_009867245.2 Adranes taylori | reverse complement strand
AATGAAGGAAAGAGTGCTGCTGACTTTGTTCTAATGATTTAGTTTCACATATAGATTGGGATGTGTTGGCTGATACATTTGGCAGTGATCACTTTCCTATACTTATGGATATCTTCTATCAATCCTCGACACAACTCTACACTTACCATCCTATTAATGGATGTGAGATATGTTAGAAGAATTCCATATTCCAGCCAAACTCAGCAATATCATTTATAATTTAGCGTCTAAAAAAATTATAAATATTAGACAAGAAAACTGTAGACAAAGTTGGTTAGGCATTCCACAAGGGTCAGTTTTAAGTCCTATACATTTTAATATTTACACCCATACATAACCTTTGTGTGTGGCGAATCCGGTTAAACTAATCCAATACGCAGATGATTTATGTTTATATGTTACTGGTCCAATTGAATATACGAAAGATAATTTACAAACGTCTTTGTTGGAATTAAATAAACAGCTTAATTCACTTAATCTCACCATTTCCTCCAGAAAGTGTTCAACCACCATCTTTTCAAAATCTATTATAAGGCCGAACATTCACTTTAAACTGCAGGATAGTTCTATTCCATTAGTTTGTCATTATAGGTTTCTAGAAATTTGGCTAGACAGAAAACTTTTATTTAAAAAACATATCGAGCAATTAACTATTAAGTGTTCCAAGACGTCTTTTATTGTTCTACAGAGCACTTATTAGATCCAGAATAGATTATGGTTCAATAATTTATCAAAATGTATGTAGGAGTAGCCTTCTTGAAATAGAAAAACTTCAAAATAGGTCACTTAGAATATGCATTGGAGCTATGAACTCATCCCCTATCAATTCTTTAGAAGTTGAGTGTGGAGAACCCTCTATCATGCTGAGAACAGAGTTTATTGGAATAAAATATCTCGCGGCACTTCATCACATTAAGTCTCATATCTTAAAGACTTATTGATTTTAATCGTTTATATAGCCGAGACCCTCTGAGCATAAACTATTCTAATCTCCCGGCAATTTTAAATTGTTTTCGATATATTGCTCCTATGTTCGGATCTGAACTGTAGAACAAGTAGATATCTATATAGCATTTATCTAGTTATACAAAAGGAACCCAGATTATTTGGTTTTACAAGATAAATAATTCTTCCAAACATGGAATTTCGACAGTATGTCGTATATGATTAGGACATTCCTCCTGCCAAGAACATCTGAAAAGAATTAATATCATAAATAGTCCTCTATGTGATTGTGGTAAAGTTGGATCCATCAATCATATATTTTTTGAATGCGTAAACTATTCCAATAATAGAGCTTTACTTACCCAAAAACTAATAGAACACATCTATCCTCCTTTTTGTATTAATGAAATTTTAAGTAAGATATCAAATGAATTATATCACATATTATTTAATTTCATTAATAGTTGTAAAATTAAACTATAAGAACGTTGCATGTTCAGCTTATTCTTGTCAGTGTCTGGATAACTTGAACTTCAACAATAACTCTTTATAAACAAGACATCTCCTATTTCTTTTCCAATCTACCTTTGTAGTGTTGTGAATACCTCTGTATCTCAAAGGTATTCCTATCCGTGTGCTTTGTGGCTTGTCATTTCCCATCAGTCAGTCACCTCCATAGACCCGGATAGTCTGAAGATATCAGTCCGTTTTCCACTCTTTCCTTACTGGTATAGGTTATATAAGTAATATGTCATATAATTGTTTATACTGCTTTCATATAAAGTTGTGTATAAAAATAATACGTAATATCCGCAAATTAAAATAAAATAATAAATAAATAAATTATTAAAAAAATAAAAATAATAATTTTCTACATGGTAGTGAATTTAATTAGGCTCTGCCGACGTTTAACGGTTTCGCCGGGATTTCGGTTAGTGCTTGAAACAGGTTAATAATGGGTAAAGGACATAATGTCCACTCCCAAGAAAGATGAAGAAGAATAACAAAAATGATCACGAAAAATTATCGAAAAGACCTTAAAATGTATCTATAAAAGTTGGACAATGTGAGGTATAAGTAGTATAATAAAAATGCGGTGTATTTTAGTATTCGATCATCTAAATGATGTGATATACATAAAATATAATAAAGTATTTGCTAGACACATTAATCAGTTCGCCAAACTTCAGAAATTGATTTCTGAAGAATGCATTTCTGAAAACATAACGACAAATGTGATTGTGCAAATATTTGCGCCCATAGTTACATCTCAACGCATCATCGGGTGTCAGTTTGGTAATTCGTATACATCGATGCAATGCTGGGACGATTTAAATGTAGTTTTTGAAGAGTACATGGGGTATTTGTTTCTTCATATAGCGGTTGATAATTTAAGCGATATGAAAAGATATTTGCTCGTTTGCATTAACTTTGTGCAGTATTTATGTGGACCAGACGTATTACAATTGAAAAGTAATCTCAATTTAAGCGAACTACTCACAAATTTATTGGATAATTTTGCATGGCTCCTGAACAATGATCGTTCTATGTTTTTGGAAGCTATTGAACAGATTGTTGTGAATAACGAATTAAGAACAACCGTACTCCAAACACTTAAAGGATGTGTTGATAACATGCTTGAACATTGTACAAGAGTTCATGCGATGATTCTTGTAGATAATAAGTTATTAGGGCTCTACTCTAGTCAACAGACCAAAGATTTATCTGCCGTTGATATTTTATTCGCCACGATTGTGGCGTCATTGAGAGATGTAAATGATCGTATTATAAAAGAAAAAGCTATGTCAACGATAGTAACAACTGGAAGCAGCGACGATTCGAAAACAGAGTCTGCTCAACAAATTCTAATGCATAACACAGATATAAGTGCCAACATGACAATTCGTGAAGAGGTGGAATTTTTTAGTCCATGTACTGGAATGCAGAATGATTCGTTTTCTTTTGGCCAAAGTGTTCAATTAATAAATAATCCGTCAATCGTCGATAGTTATCAAGTCTTATTTCACGGCAATGAATTCATTCCGAAATGTATTCCTCATGTAATTCACACACGACCGCTATTATCCGACGATGAAGGTGTTGATGTTCGTTTAGTTTTAATATTAGAAGCGGGTGATTGGCAAACGGCGACATACTTATACGACGCATTTCGTTTAATTCATTTGCTGCAGTCTGTGCAGATTGGCGCACCATCAACTTCTCGCTCCGAGGTGCGTAATGATCCCCTACGCTCTGTTGTTGATAGTCTAGATCGCGCAATTAAAAAGTTGTGCGACTGCTTGCGACGTGTTAAAAACAACATCGTGGAGTGCTATTACAAACAGCTAACAAAGAAATGGGACCATATGCGGAAGCATTATTTCGAGTTCTTTAGAACTAAACATTCAGAAGCCATTTATCATGCTGAGACTATGACACCGAAACTTTTGGAAACACTGAAAGATATTCTGTCATTAACTGCTTTCGACAAAACTCTATTGAAATCTACTAAAACGAAAGCAATTGAAATTTCAAAGAACGTTGAAAAAAAACTTTCCAGTTACATTGAGTTTTTTAGAATCAAAGCTTCCAACAATTTTACATTAACTTCGTATTTAGAAGAGTGCCCAGGTTTAGTACATTTTATGTATATCGATCGTTCCAGGCATCGTATTTTGGCACCGTCAATTGAATATATTCCTAAGCAGCAATTTGAACGAAAAGGACAAGATAATTCCAAACTAATGATAGATAAAGAAAAAATACAAGATATGGTGAACTTCGCTCGTATTCACTTGGTTGAAGGCCGTTTGTCCATAATGTGGAAAGATTCAACTTTTGCTTACGCATACTTTATATGGTTTGAAGATTCTTTGGGTGCTCCACTCAAACCAGCGGTTTCTCCTGCACATATTCAAAGAGCGCTTCCACAACAAGTTGGAATACTTGCCACAGGTGATTTCTATCTGCGTTTAAAAGAATTGTGTTTCCCGAAACAGCTCGTAACCAGCGTACGTTGTTATGAAATATATACGATCCATTTAGGGTTGACTACATGCTCAGCAATTTTGCAACACGTTCGTCGTTTGGCAGTAAACATTTATGACCAGTTTGGTACGGATGCAGCACTGGGATCGGCTGGAGGTTGTTTTCCACTCAACAGAATGGAGCATCCTGTTGTTGACTTGTTTTGATTCGTCAAAAACTTTTTAAGATTAAGTTATGTTTTCATTATATTAAAGACTTTTTGTTGCTTAATAAAATAGTATATGGTTTTATCACTATCACATTTAAGCGGCAGTACAAAAGACTGTTTCTAGGAGAAATATTGCTTTTATTTATTACTTATATATTTATGGGTTTTTATAAATAAATTTTTTAATTCCGTTACCTTATTCTTTTTCTAGGAATTGACTCCTGTGATAAAGTGAATTGCTGTCTAATGCCTAGCACAAAAATTTTTGTACAACCTATCACTAAAAGTTTGTAATATAATTTAACAATATAACTGATAAAGAAAAAATCGTGTTCCCCATGCTTTTTGCACTTTACTGTAAGGAGAGTACAGTTTTTATAAAATCGGGGTAGGCGGTCATACACACACGTTCTTTCTTCGGTAAAGAATGGCGCATTTGAAATCATCTGGCGAATTATTTGCGTTTTAACCAAATAGCTCCGCTCCTACATGATACTTTGAGCCTATACACTACATACATTTTTCCTTTTACAGTAGTCGCGCCGCTCAATCAGTGATGAATCGTCTGCCACATTTTTTAACTATACGCTCAATCTTCGTGACTTTCTTTCTCGCCATCATGTGACGTTCTTTCCCGAAAGGAAAGAACGTGTGTATCGCCGCCTATTTAGTCAAATGTAAACTTTAAGGTCCTTTGAACTAGTCTTCTCGGCGTGATAAGTATTTTTGAAATATTGTTTTGTGTGTGTTACATTACTGATTATATAATTTTGCCTTTCTAACGCTTTTACGAAAATTCTAATGAATAAGACGAGGGTAACTGCCTTATACATGAACTGAAGCTGTAGAGTTTTTGGATCCTTCAGGGTAGGCGAAAGTGGTTGTTTACATAAACAAATTCTCAATTTAAAAGTATGTATCCACATAAACCATTGAATTGCATTCAAATTATATACAGCCGTATAAATAACATCTTAAGATTGCAATAATTTGCCCTCACATTGCATTTAAGCTTTATACAGCCGTTTCATATGAGAAAAGATATTTCAACCAAAAAATCTGTTGACTTTCGATAACCGGAAGTGGTAGATATCTTAAGAAATTTTCAACTATTTTGAGTAATAATACTTCGAAAATGACCGGAATTTTGTATTGAAAAATTTAAATAGTAAAGGGAAATCTTCATTTGATTTACCTCTATGAACTTTTACAAAGATAATAAAGATATTTTTATAATTCAATATATTCTATCTTAATGAAATATACACCTTTTGGAAGCAGGCTTGCCAGATTTCTGAAATGTGATATCGGGAATTTTAAGCAAAAAAAAGGTTATTTTTGTGGAAATTCTAATATAATTAAAAAACCAACGATGGTTGTCTACTAAATTAAATTTTGTTGTATTTTTTTAAGAAACAGAGCATTATAAACAAAAAAATTATATAGAAAATGAACCAAAAATATTAAAAAATAATTGCACTTCACGTCTTCAAACAAACAATAATAAAATGTGGCATAAGATATCTAACAGGCAGATATCAGTTGTCAATGAAAGTTGTTAAACCGAATTACCCCACAACGATGCAGCGCTATAATTCATTAAAACAATTTTCAATAGCAAACGCAAGAAATTTGGCAATGAGATTTTTTTTTCCGTAGGAAGTGGAGAAACCTTCAAAAGGCGAAGAATGCCGATGCATCCAACAGTGTGGAATTCCAACCGCATTAAAACTCCATGTCCTGTTGGGATTGTATAGTTTAGGGAGATTGGTGAGTTTATTTGAAGGAGGCTTTAGGATTTTTCAGCCTGGTGTGAACAATTTTTGTTAGGGTTATATGTATATTCTAGGACATGGCATATAGTGGAACAAGGGACGATTGTATTGGCCATCTATGTCACGGTAGTTTAAGCTCTTTGTGATAGAAATATTCTTTGAAGGGAGATCGGGTATACAAGTTGCTCAAATACCGACTTCACAAAATTTGTTATGGGGATTTGTGTTACCGGTGAAGGAACTTTTTTCATGCGCTTTAGATCAAAATTGTGTGCAGTGTAAAAGTGTGAATGTTTATTTTTTAAATAGGGTGATAATAAATTTTAAAAAATATTTTGTAGTTTAAATAAAGAAAAAATTTTCTTTTCACTGAAAAACAATTATTTGTAATAAATCGGGAATTACGATTTTATATCGGGAATAGAGTTTTAAAAGCGGGAAATTCCCGCTGAAATCGGACCTCGCAACTCTGCTTGAAAGCACGACTTGAGCTGACCGGATTATTTTTGGCGTGTCACTGTTTGCTGTTTTCTTGCGTATTTTACTAGTATAGTTGATAGATAATGATTTTTTATTGTTAATTCAATGTAACTCAGAAATCGACTACTTTGCTTCAGTGAGAGTTGAAAAAAAGCAATTATATGAAAAATGAAAATTTCATGTGGAGGTTTTGTTGGGTGATTTTATGCTATTTTAGTAAAGGCCAAACCTAACAATGAAATTTAAGCATCCGAAGACCATAGTATTTTGATGGTGCATGTATATAGTTGTGAAAACAAACCTGTTTCCGATAGATTTCACATAATAACAGAAACTCAAAATTTCTCATGTCATTTGGTAGAAATGTTCAAAGGTTTTAATTGAGGAACTGGAAAATCCGTATACAATGTATAAATGTCTGTAAAACATTAGTTGTATGTAATTGTCTACGACACAGTACTTGGACAGTAACATTAAGTTAAGAATTTATTTTATTATTGCGGTAAAATTGAAATAAATATAAATAACTGATGACGAATTTTGGGTATATTTTTACGAGCCGGAAATTTAGCTAGAATCAACTGTTGGATGCTAACAAAAAAGGTATTAAATAACACTAAAAAGAATTTATAACTGTTGTTGAGTGTCCTTCCAAATTCGGTACAATGATAACAAAACACTTTTTTTAAATAAGAACTCTTGATTTAATTACGAACAAATATATATGATACAGACTATATAAAAACTATTGATATATTATATACAATCTATCTATCATTTACTTATCCAGTTCTAATTGCTAATGATTGCTAGACCCAAAAAGTGAACCCGTCTTTGGCAATGCGTAGAGTCGCTATGTCCTAATGTCTAATAAATTGGATCGAGGCATTGGATCAAACCCAGTGAAGTCGCATTTTTTTTATAATAAAGAATACGCTAATACTCTTACTACGAAACCTCTAATATAGAGCCGACACTTATATGATATCGCAAGGTTCTGTGTTTGTTTAATTTATTATACATAGTATAATCATATATGTTCTGTGCGTAACGTACTGGTAAGATGCATGTTTGTCAATCTTTTTAGGTTAAATGGGTCTGCAGGACCCTCAGGAACATAGGTTAAACAGTTCTGCAGAGACTTTATACGAGACCAAAGGTCACTTATGTTAATGTCTTGTCTGGTCTGATAGTTTGCCTGTTTTCCACGTTCCATAGGAAGGGAACAGTGACGTGTCATGCTCATTTTTTCCAGTCAATGTGCGTCGGTTGCTTCGCGTTATAAAGTGCCATAATCATCCACACATGATTTATTCGGACGGATTCATCCGCGGCAAAATTATCCGGCATCGGTTATAAACCACGGTCTTGCAAAAAGACGGCACCGACAAAAACACTCTGAGAAGAAGAAGATAATTTCGTCAAACTTGTGAAATGGACAGTGTTGAACAAATTTATTAGTATATATTTTTTTGAAATACAATAATATAAATATTGTATTTAATTTTATAAACCACGGTCTTGCAAAAAGACGACACGGACAAAAACACTCTGAGAAGAAGAAGATAATTTCGTCATCTTCGTCACACTTGTGAAATGGACAGTGTTGAACAAATTTATTAGTATATATTTTTTTGAAATACAATAATATAAATATTGTATTTTCAATGCATCTTGACTAAACATTTTTTTCTTGGATAATTCAGTGAGCCACAAAATCTGTTAAATAATTGAGATCCAAACACAAATGACCTGTAAAGCTTCATATTTTTTTATTCTTTGTTGATTTATAATTTGCTGAATACTTACAATTGTTCCGCAAATAAAAGCTCATGGTCTATTATTATCTTGGACAATATCAATAGTTGTAGAATGGATGTTTCATGTGTATATGGTCACTCGATGTATTAATATGATGATTAGAAATTAATGTAATTATTTTTGAAAAAGTAACCTCACCCAGGAATCGAACCCGAGTCTCCAGTCGGGAATTTAGACCTCTACATTACTGAGGCGTGGATTTCAAAGAACAAACGATTTCACATGTGTTAAATTCTCGTATGATCAATCAAAACAATTCGTAGATTGATCATACGAGAATTTAACACATATAAAATCGTTTGTCCTTTGAAATTCATGCCTCGCTAGAGTAGTGGTCTTAACACCCGACCGGAAATTGGGAGAGTCGGGTTCGATTTCCGAGTGAGGTAATTTTTTCAAAGACACAAATGATTACATTCTAATTATCATACCAATAGTTGTGTTTTTTCACGATGGAGTGAACTGATCTGCTTAATAAGTGATCTTATCTGGACAATTTGAAATAAATGGTTGGTTACATATGTAAATAGGCAAACAAGGTTTAGCATACTTTTTAAATTATTTGCGATAAGAGCGGCATTCACGTAATATAGCTGAACTAATAGTCCAAAATTAACGTCAGATGTTAGATAAGTGATAATGAAGATAAAACTATATTGTAATATAGTGTGATTTTCCAGAAATATGATAACTAAATTAAAAGAACCGCCAATGATATGAAAATTCTAAAATTTATTAAAATGATATAATATTTGCTACGTATTGCTCGTTCTCATAAAATCTATTATGTATTCCTTTAAATACATCTACTTGTTTTTGAGTTTATTATTTATTAGTGGACAGAGTAGTGTTGAAACAGAAGATATAAAATATGCAAATTTATGTGAAGGTATGTATGGAATTATACTACATTTTATTTAATACCAATACCTATTTATTTTCAAATTTGCCTTTTTGTGTTTATTAGTGTGTAAAGTTTTATCTACCGAGTTAGAAGAAAAATTAACGGAAACTGGTAAGAAACCTGAGATATTACATATTGGTTATGCACTTGACGATGTGAAACCAAAGAAACGAACGGAATATAGAAAGTCAGAGTTAAGATTAGTCGAATCAACAGAGGGTATTTGTGATAAAATTTTGGAGTATAATATTCATAAAGAAAGGTCTGATAGTACAAGATTTGCAAAAGGCATGTCGGAAACTTTTCAAACATTACACGGTCTTGTTGATAAAGGTGTAAAAGTGGATTTGGGTATTCCATATGAATTATGGGATAAACCTAGTGTTGAAATTACTAAATTAAAAATTCAGGTATCTATTGAGTTTAGAAATCTTTAAAATGTAACACTTCAATCATTAATGTTTATTGAATAAACATTTTTGAAATAAACAATAACTATGCATTTTAAAGAAGTTAAAATGCATAGTTATTTGTTTTATATTGTTATTGAGTATTTTTGAACATTTACTTTTTTAGTGTGAAACATTATTAGAGGATAATGAAGAGGCAATAGAAAATTGGTATTTCAATTTTCAAGGAAAACAGCCACTGAAAAAATATTTATGCGAAGAAATTGTTTTGCGTGGTTTGGATAAAAGTTGTTTATATGAAAAATTGGAAAAAAAACCGAAAAGGAACAAAGCTAAGGATACAAAACTAAAGGGAGATTCTGATGACAGCAATGTTAAAGAAGAACTTTAATCTAATTTCATTTTACATTTAACAGAATATCAACAAACTAGAATTATATAATCTTTTGTATATAAAATCTATTCGACTTTCTTTTTCGATCCTCTTTCAGGCTTTATTTTTCCTCTTAGTACTCGCATTCTTTCCATTTCGTCTTTGTAATCCTCGTGTTCATCTCTGAATAAACCATAGTATCTTAATTTCGGCATTAATATGCCAGTTTCAATATGCCTTGGATAATATGCATGTATTTCTTTTCTAAGATTGATCGGTTGTTCGCTAAATAATTTTACTACTTTCATGGACTTTACATTAGTGGGTCTTGTGACTTCACCGAAAATTCGCTTACTTAGCCTGTCCATTCGTCGGGCATACTCTGTTCCTAGTTTTGTTAATACTGTATATGACTGATATTTATTCATTTCCTAGTCTTTTATAGAGCAATAAAGTTTATTTTAACATTCATTGATACACAATTTACATGTTTTTTTTTTCTTAGAGTATTTGAATACCGAAATGATGAAAATTTCGTAACAGTTGGATTCGCTCTAAAAATAGTCTTTTATAAATAGGTTTCCTGATATATAAGAAATTTCGTTTTACAATGCAATCGACTAGACTCCCATGTAAAATAAATTATTTATATATTTTGTAAAAAATATAAATCGTTAAATTATTATATACTTTAACCCTGTAATTAAATAATCAGGAATAAGAACAACCACATTTTAGGCAGAAATATTCCATTTTTCACTAAGTACTGAGACTAGCCGATAGATGATTGATTTTTTTTAATGTTTAATTCCTATTTTTATAACCATAAAAGACATTGAGAGTTACATCGGGTTACAGAGTCGTTAAAATAACATTTTTATGAGTTTAAAGGTACCTGACATGCATAAAACCCAAAGGAACAAAGTGAAAAAAAAAGAACTATTGAGTAAGTTTAAAAAACAATAAATGCATATGTGCAAAATTAAAAAGTAAATACTAAAAGTCAGAATATTATAGAGAATACAAAACATAATATAAAGTATATAATAAGTAAATGATTTATATTAACAATATAATAAGCTGCCAGAAACTGTTAAAAGAATAGAAACCATTAGGCCCTTCAAGAGAGAACGTAAAAAAAAACATATGAACACTAAATGATATTTTTAGTCCATTCTATA
>WYDF02083498.1:0-11085 GCA_009867245.2 Adranes taylori | reverse complement strand
GTAAACTATTTGAGCAGTCAAAAGGTAGAATTGTTGTCTCATCCTCCATATAATCCTGATTTAAGTCCTAACGACTTCATTACTTTCCCAAAAATAAAAAATCGACTACGTGTGTAAAGGAGATGTGAGTGTAAAGAGGAAGAAAGTATTATTTTATTTCCAGATGTTTTTGTCTTCTTCTATCCCGAAATTTTAACAGCACCCCTCGTACATATATTTTATGCACTTATCAGTATGTAGATATCTGTATTTGATCAAATGTCGAGAACGCTAAATGTTGATTCTTTTATTTAACTCTCGAATGCATGGTTTTCTTTCATTGATTCACTAATGCATGGTCTTATTTCACTGTACATCATTTCATTACAAGCAATGAGCTATACATCCGTTAACTTATATGTGCTTAGATGTTGACTAGGTAATACCATATAATTGCCTTATTTTACTAGCCCTATCATCAAGTTTACGAACACTGTTAGTTCCTTATAAAAGATAATCGCTTGGCGATTTTTCAGCATTATTATATTAGCATCATTAGCGTTACTATATAGTTTTGAAACGCGATTTAGTTAATTGTTTTAAAAATAATGGTCGGTTTGCTTCGGCGCAGAAGTTAATTTTAATATATTAAATTCCTTAATTGAATTGGATTATTTGCTTAAACTTGTGCCATTAATTCCATAGTAAAAGTATAGTTGATTCAATAGTCGAAGCTACTGTAAATCATTGTTTTAATTAATAAATTACATTCAAAAATTCTAAATATTTAAATTTGTAATATATTTCGTATCAGAAAAGTTTTTAAAATACAACCACACGGCCAGTAAATATATTTACTGGTGTCATAATCGACCCCATTTACTAAATACTGCTTTAAGTTATGCAAATTCAAACAAATACTTGCACCCTTTATACTTATACATATTCGTTTCTAAACATGTTAAATGATTGCAATTATTAGTATCCTGTTATTCGGTTTGCTGTTGAGTGCTTATTCTAGAGGTATCATAGACACATAAGCTAACAATACGTAAAATATGAAAAAATATTTTGTAATGAAAGTGAAAATGATCTTTATAAGAAAATGCTGTTTATTATAGATAAAACAATAAACAGACAATAACATTTGTCTGAACATTGATTAATTAACTAATTTCAGGGGCATATGCAAAAATAATTTTCGGGGGGCGGGGATTTAGAAAACTATGTTTGAAAAACATATTTCAACATTGACTGAAAACCTACTGACAAGTACAACTACGACTTTTGTAACGTAGCATGTTACTCTGAATAAATTAATTACTTTAAATAAATAAATTATAACACCTCTGCACTGACAAGAAACCAGTTTATCATAACAAAATGTAAATATAATTAAATTTCATGCAGGCACTCACGTCCACGCAGTAATGATCAAAAAGATAGGTTTAGTTATTGTTCGCTGTTGACTTACTATGGGAACGCATATAGCGTTAGTAGATAACAGTAAGGGACTTGAGTATTATATGCCTTCGCTCATCTCTTGTGTGGAAACTTCTGCTGATTCACTGATTTCTATGATGGACCGTAGAACGTATAGAACGTAATAATAAATGAGTGAGTTGCTCCATAGAGACCGTGTAACAGAAAAAAAGACTCTGTGGAGGTTCACACCTATATATATATATATATATATATATATATATATACCGATGTGATGCATAAAATATGTTAGTTCCTTGTGAGAGCAAAGACAGGCCGTCCAGCAACAGGAGCCAGCAGAGCCGAGCAACTAGTCAAGGCTAGAAAAGCGAGTCGAGATAGCTGGCAGAGCGACAGTCGCCGTCACAATAATATATTTGGTGAGCGATTTTCATATACCATATACTCTTTATTAGGTTGCATGTATTTTCAATAGCTTTGTCTCTCCTTCGACAAGGCGGGATAGAAAGGATCGACGTTTTTTAAAACATATTAAAATCGTAATTTTTTTCTTAAAAAATTTATTGATACATTTGAGATCGTATTAAACACACCAAAAGACCCCATACGCACTTGACTACTTTTGACGATTGATTATACCTACTGATTTATACGTAACCAGCTCTAACAAACCGTGCCAGAATGTTCTTTACATATATGAATTTTAGAAATTTGGCAAGAATAAGGCTCATTTTCGGTCATTTTCACGAGGCCAAACAGGACATATATTTCTCTTCTCTGTGGCCGGTTCAGCCTGGTATGGCTTATGATTTCTATTTGAATAAGCAAGTGTGGAATTATAAGTTATTTTGTCAACTCTTTGAGAAAAAATCTTCTCATACGGGAGATGTTTTGATAAAAACAGTTCCACGATTCAAATTTAGTTCAATAGTGTTTTTGTAGCACAAATTTCCACAAAGTCCTCTCTTAGATGCTATGACAAGCTTCACTTCAAAATGCTTTGTTCGGGTTTTGAACACATGTAATCGAGTTTTGAACGAGTGTGTAGAAATGTAATCTTATTGTATTATACGAGGAACATGCATACGTTTTAGAAAATATTAATATTTATATAAAATTCAATTTATTGTATTACGCTTTTTATTCGGGACGAATCTTTTTCTGGGAGGGGACGAGTGGATCGGAATAAAAATTTAAAACTATTTGTATCATGTTTAGTACATTGCATAAAATTCAAGTATAGCTTGATGTATTGAGGAGTTCATTCTAGTCAAGTTTTAAGTACTTTGATCATAGTTATTCAAACTGTGATTGAATTGAGCCTTTTCTTAAATTTACTGTAAACTTTCAGGATAGAAAGTCTTGGAAAGGAGGGTGCGGAGGGTGCGGATCTAAAAACTTAAAAATATGTATTTCTATTAGTTCTATCGTAGACGGTCTGTGTACTTTGTCTAGCATGTTGCGGATTACAGCAATTGGCCAACATCTTGTACTCGGCTTTATCGTGTAAGATCTTGCAAGTTTATCGAGATTTTCAACCCCGGATTTTGTTTGGATATAGTAGTTCATAATTTCTGTTCCACCATGAGTGGTACTTAGCAGCATACCAAATTTTCTTGGACGAGGTATATATCTATCCATGGTAATATTATTTTGAAAATCAAAAGTGCTAGAATATTGCTCTCTTGAGGCTGAGGACTTCATTACTGATGAATTTTCAATTCTATATTGTCCTAGACTTCTCACAATTGTTAGTCTTTTATCAAATAGCCAAAGGAAGGCACAGAGTTCTTTTACAATAGTAAAGCTAAGCATCAAACGCATAGAAAGCCATAGGAATACATCAACCGCATAGGAAGGGTTTGATTTTGCCATTTAAAAGATCTTAATTCCATAGTTCCTATAAAGGAACAGCGACCTCTAAACGCAAGGAATTGCTCATCAATTGTAACGCAATCACTGGGTGCATACGACATTATGCAATTAACCAACAACATCTGATGGGAGTCAATATGTTTGTTTCCCGACGAGATGCTTACTACACTGGTCGTCAAATCTAAATATAAATAACCTTCGAATTGTTTCAAACCTAGCAACTGACATGCAAGCTTTATAAAGGGAATTTTAATCAATTTGAGAGAAAAGTTCTCTAGCAGGCATGTCCCAATGTCGTTCCAATTCCATTAGTATCAAAAGATCTATAAATGCATTAAGTTCTTCATGCAAGTTCTTCCTATCAGTTTTCCTTTGGGAGTCAAATTTGGAAGTACGTGATGAAGATTGTGTCTTCTCAATATCAGAATTTTTATGGAATCATCATCTGTAGGAACGTAGTCACTAGAATCGGTATCGTACAGATTTCCTACTGCAGCTGTCGATTCACTTCTCTCGAAACGGCAATATCACGTTCATTGTGTTCAACATCTAATCTTTACAATTCCAGTTCGAGTTCCTTCTGCGATAGAGCCACCTTTTTAATTTTTGTTAGGGTCTACAATAAAGCTATTGCGTTTGCAGCTGTGTATAGCGTTCGTAGCTAATAAACTTTTTAATTTTGAATTAATTTCGCAATTGTTTTATTAAAACTAAATACTGACGCAAAGATCATCGCATGTTGTTGCATAAATTGCAAAAACGCAATTCTTATCATACATATATAGCTTTGTTTACAATATAAATTTTGTACATTGTGAAGAGAAACATTTAAAAATTCTTGTAACATTTTACAGTATTCTTTATTATACGCTTTAATTAAACACCAGAAAATGGGACACAGTTTTATAATTCAGATAATCGGCAATATGTGGACTAATACTAAAGTTCAATTTGGAATTACAGAATTTAATATTAATATCATATGGAAGTCTACGTATTTGCGTGATTTACCACTTATAGTACAATTGGTAGAATGTAACTATATAGTTTCAACTCTTTCGGGCCATCTTCAGGCATAGAAACTAGTAATTCATGTGGAGCTGTGTGGGTTCGTTTAAAGTAGATGTACTATAGGGCGGAGCTAGATAACTATATTGGAGGTAGGATTGGATTGAATGAAACTTATACAAAGAATTAGAAACAATAAAAACAATAGGTGTAAAAAGTGGCTTTTCAACCACAAAAAAAAACCTTATTAACAAAAAATGAAACGAAATCGTAATAAATTCAATATATCCTCACTCAAAAAACAAAGTTGTACAATATACGTCAATTCCACATTTTGGAAACCCATCAGAAAAAATAGGACACGTCCTACAGTCAGAAAAAAGGAAAATAGCGCAAATTAAGAAATCTAATATTCAATGCAAAGTATGCTTAAAAATTCAGGCATTTATAAACTACAAAGTGAGGAATGTAGTAGTTATTATATCAGTCCGACATCAAGAAATCTGGAAACAAGACAAAATGAACTTCTAAGATCATATAGCCTCCAAAAGACTGGGACAGTAATTTTGCAGACCACAGTTTAGAATCATGAATTTCTAGATCTAAATAAATTAGAAACACTTAACATAGCCGAAGACTACAACAAATTAAATCTTTTGGAATACCTAGAAATATATATATAAAAACGACGTTCATACAAACCTATTAAATACCCAAACTGATTTCATAATAACAAATAACTTATTCAATGTTTTCGCATAATAAATATACCCAAAATTCATGCAATCATCTACCCATTTTATATATGGTCCAAGATGTTTTATCTTTATTGACATCAAGATCATTTAGAGTAGCCCAATGTATCTAATCTATCTATCTAGTTTTTAGCCTAATCTATCTAATTTTGCATCCTCTAGATCGCTTCAGACAGCGAGTTATTTAAGCGAATGAAATTTGTATCATCTGAGACAACTGTGAAACTATGCTGGTGTTAAGCAAAGATAAATTAATAAAATTGACGAGATCATTAGCAAAAATTAGATAGATTTTGTGCCCGAGTATGGAGCTTTGGGGAACACCCAACAAGAGGAGAGGTCGTTCAAATTGATGACATGACCAGCACCACTATGAAAATATTATTTGAATCCCTCGTTACTCATGCTACGTATGATAAGAAGTGAGTTTAGTTAATAATAAGCTGACGATAAATAATGTGAAAGGTTTTTGTGAAATCAAGTAAAAAGGCCCAAGTCAACGTGATTTTTGTCTAAGCTTTGTAGAATCCTATGCACAAATTCCGCGAGTGCAATTTCCACAACGAGACCTTTTCTAAACCCATACTGACAAGGGTTGAGTAAATGGTTTTTGTCAAAGAACGCAACCACCTTACTATTCATGAGGAGCTCCAGGTGTCTCCTTTTTTGTGCAAAGCCAACACAAGAGCGCGTTATAATTTATCTGGAAAGATAATTTGCGTGTTGCGTAAATCAACAATTGATGTTTAATCTCAGTCGCGTGTCAGCGACTACAGCTTATAGGCGTGCAAAACTATTGTAATAAAACCGAAATATTTTTTTTATTGCACCCCACATAGGGGTATACGCAGAAATAATTTTCGGTGGGGGAGGGGTTCTAGAAAAAAGTGTTCAAAAACATATTTCAACATTGCCTAAACATTTATTGACAAGTATAATAACTACTTTACAAACTTACAATTTTTTCTTTGAACGTTACAATGGCACTACAAAGAAAAGGTTTGGACTTTCATATATCCACGTATATGACAAATTTGTCAGCTCAATACTGAATTTCCCATTGCTCATTCTCCAATATATTGTAAGAAAAACATGAATAATGTCAAACATCCGTTTATATCTATATGAACGTAAGTTTCATATTCACACTGACCACCGTCTGTTGATTCATTCATTTGGCATGTCAAATAGGCTTAATTTTATTAATCTAGAAAATAGAATAGAAAATTTATTAATCCTATAAACGCATAGAATCTTGGTGTTTATTGAAATTTGCATGACAGTATCCTGAAAGCTTATCATCTCAGTTGATTACGGTGCAATACTGTTTGATGACATACTATTGGAGCTACAAAAACTAGGATTCTGAACTTTATATTACCATCGCGCCTGAACATCATCATGATTCATCTGAAGTAATCTCTACATTTGATGCCGGATTATCATTAATTCAGTTAATTAGCGATTGCAATAAGCAATTCTCTAATAATAATTAATCAATTCAATGAGTAATCCGTTAATATAATATATAAATTGACTCATCAAATCTAAATCCATTTTTTAAACAAATGTAATATACCAATTAATAAATCAATTTAGTAATAACTAATTAGCAAATAATAAATAATATTAATATATTCATATTATAAAGATTTAATAAGTTTAAAAATAAAATGCAAATGGGGATAACAAGATCAAGAGACCTGCCGCCAAAAGAAAAATATAATCGTCATATAATCGTTTCGCCGAAAACCTAGCGGCATCCTTTATCTTGTAAATATATTAATACATTCTGCACCCGTATAGGATATTTTCGCATTATAATATTTGTAACGACATTTAATATTTGTAACGATTTATTATCACATTTACTGGAAAAAGCGTTTAACGAACTTATTTTCAACAAACACTTACACTTTGCAGTTTATACCCTTTTAATGCTTTCGACAAATTTGATTGGATCAAATTTGATTTGGTTCAACACATTTTTAGACAGGACATGTGAAAGACCAATCAAACAGCACTGTCCACGCATACTGCGGATGCTAGTAAAGATATCTGTTCCTTCCATTCCACCGAAGCAGAAAGAAGAATATAAAACATCTCCGGGCTCACCGTTCCACCTAGAGCTCCAGGCGATGTGCCATTACCCCATACATGCGGTAAAGGATGGTTCTAGAAAGTAATGCGAGAAGAGCAGCATCACTGCTTGTTACGTAGACCGTTACTACTTCGGCGACAGCGAATAAATACGACATCATCCTAATCCATTTTCTATAAATTTTCATCGCATCTTCAATAATATATTTTACAACATTTTCTATATCTTCATCATGGCCACTGGCTGGATCAACTTACAACATCTGCGTTAAAGATTTAACATTCCATTCCAGCCCAACCATGTAAATCTCATGCATGAACATATTTTATGTGAGTAAACATAAAAAAGGAGTATAGTAGATCCTGCTTGGATAGGAACAATTCTGTAACACCTTCATCACTATAAAATGTGTTAATTATATGTGAATAGTTGGTAACAATTTTTTATAAAAATATTTTATTCACTGTACTCAAACTGTTAATCTGCAAAATGTATTTGCAGTTGCTTGATTGCGCGCTAGTGGTTGCATTTTAAAGTAAAAAATATATCCTGTTTACTGTGCTAATCGTATTACCGTCGACTCGCTGCTATCGTCGTTCGTCCTTGGCGCTGCTGCGCTACTCTGATCCTCTTATAATTACCAATATTTTTCTACCGTGTCGCGCCAGAGATAATAGTTTGCAATTAACTTAAACGCCCCTCGCTTGTTTATTCGTTGGTTTTCGTGGTTGCATTTGTTTAATATGAATTAACTTGTTTTCATCTTATGCATAGAAAATACAATTTACTTGTTTAAATTTAAATACGTCCATTGTATTTATAATGAATGTAGCATATTATAATTCTAATATTCTAATATTTTGTATTATTTACGGTAGAGATTCTATTAAGTCAATAAAGGTTAATTCATAATTTCAAAAATACATAATTAAAATGTAATGAGGCAATTAATACCCAGTGAAATTCCTTTGTAAGTACAGTAATTACTTGCGTCCATCTAGCATTGAAATCAATCTGTTTTATTTTGAGGCATTTTTTACAAACGATGTTCAACGGAGCATTTGAGAACGACCAAATTGATGGATAGGTATTATGAACCTTTAGAGGTATTCACTAGTATAACTATTTGTAATACGCTTTTTCATATGCACTAGCTCATTTTTGAAACTCTGGACCTTCGGGTACAAGCCCATGAATAAAATAAATACAGATCAGGTTTTTCCAGGTTTACTGACGACCTCACATCAAGTCAAATACTGTACAACAATTTTTGACTGATGCCGAGTACTGACTTATATTTGTCATCACGTCAAAACAATCATCTATTACTTCAACTACAGCTGTCAAACAGCTGTAGTTAAGTCTCTCTTCTTCTATTTGACATTTACGCTTTCTGCAAACTAATTAAAAATGCAAACTTTATTAAAATCATCTCTGTTCATTAGCATCAAATATTTATACTTGGCAGTTACAGCAATCTTACTCGAGATGGTAGGCTAACAAAATCAAAAATGTAGAATATTATATCATTAACAAATCCCTATGTAAATAAAATCCCTATGGAAATTTGGATTAAAGCAAATACAAGTGCGTATGAACCTTTGAATTATAGATTCAAATGAAGGCACGAGTAATAAACTATTCGTTCCACTTCGTACGTACTTGTAACAAAAAAATATATATATATATGCCAAAGGGGCAAAGAGAAACCACTTCTAAATTGAATTCAAGTACATATTTAAAATTAGCAGAGCCAAAGTTACATTTTTGGGGAAATATGCAAGCAGGACCTTCGGACCCATAAAAAAATGTTTTTCCTGAAATTAATTCTATTTGATTCATATTAAGAATTTTATAAATATTCCGTTAAAACCGAAAGATTGTTTCGAATTCATATTCATATTTTTCAATATTTTTAGGGAAACATTATTCGTGAAATTTTCCTTGAGGCTCGACATTTTTTCAACAGATCATCGGGAAATCTGTTTTTACTTATCTTTAATATACCATATAGTACGTATAGACATAAGATTTTGAATTTCACCTTAGTACGTCTCCTGTATTCAGATCACTGCAATCAGCTCATACGAAATTCAAAGAGGGGTTAATAAGCAACAATTTTCGGCAAAAAGAAATATTTTCTCATTCAAAAAAGAACGCGTGTAATACCTTTGCATATGGATGTATGTTCAAAAATTACTCCTAAACTATTGGACCAATCGGGATGAAAATTGGTACGCAGGTGTACACGATTATTGCGCAAAAGCGTTTGTCTCAGTTTCGTTCTAAATGCAAGATAGCGGAAATGTCGCATTTTTTTTAATTGAAAATACAGTTTTTAAGCTAGGAGGATGAAATTTTTTAGACGTACGTTAGTCTCATGTCTCCATCTACTATCGAATGCGATGTTTCTCAAAAACTACTATCGTGTATTATTCTTGTAATTATCGTATGTATTTAAGTTGGATTCAATCTTCTATTAAATTATTATGTTAATATTACTTTTCATGTCAAATGTATAAACATTGCATGTCATTCCAAGGTGTAATGATTATTTATGTACAACGTATATAAACATTCTTTATATCAAGTAAATAAACTATTTAAAATGTTCATTCATCATTAATTTCATCATAAAACCTAATGTTTAAAAATTCATATTCTAACATAGCGACCGCGACAGTTAATTAGAAATTAATTACGCGATGCGAATATTACAAAAATAAAATGTGAGGAAGAAGAGGGAAAACAAAACAGCAAAATTTTAGGAAGAACATGGATGCAATGTCAAGTAAAAAAGAAACTGTTGTAAAGCAGGATTTTACAGAATTGTAAAGCAGGATCGAGGTTATTCTCACTTTTCACCACTAGACTGCTTTTATTTTTATTCTGTTTATTTTTAACATAAAATGCTCTGCATGAGTTAATTCGGGGTTGGGTTAGAAGTTCACTGTTCTTAATTATTATTAATGTAAAACTTTTGCAGTTTCACCTGACGATGGCCAGAAGCTGAAACCAGTAGTGAATAAATAAATGTAAAAGCAAGAATGTACTTTTTATTACAAAATTAATGAGAAAACCTTATTATCGATAAAAAACAAACAATTATTGATATATTCCAACACAGCTATTGTGTAACTAAAATTATTTTTTATTCCAAAACGGTAACCCTATTCTAGTAGTGAACGCAAATATAAGCGAAGCAAGAAAACATAAAGAGAAAAAAGTAAATCACGAAGCGATTTGCTGGAACAATTTTCGTTGCCTTCACAATAATTAGCTGGTAGTTTCTGACAAAGAGCGATTAAAAGGATTTTACAAATTGACAAGATTTCTCCTTTCTTTCCTATAAGACTAAATATATATATATATATACATAGAGGCGTGTGTGCCTGTATATATTTCGCGAAGTAAGTAAGCATTAAGAGTTTATTATTTTCATTAACTTTATGGATACGATTTTATCTTAACGTTCCAACGCTTATAGCTATTTGGTTTTCTGCTCAATCACTTAAGCAGTCTAAGAATATTCCAGTCTCTCTCATGCAATTTCTATAATACAATGAGATTAATATTGAATATAAGATTTAAGCATATGAGCAAAATTTCAGAATTTTAAATTTTGCCTGAAAGTTTATAATGAGCTCAGTATATAGCAGGGGTGGCCAAGCTCCTTGATAGTCCGAGCCATTTTTCAAAATTTGAAATTTATTGCGAGCCGCAATTAAATACGTATTTAAAAGGTATGCAAAAAAGATATTAAAAAAATTTTTTTTACAGAAATTATATTTATTGAAAACATATAAATAAAAGTACAAAATATGTGTATTGAAATTAAATATTAAAAATTAAACACATTTATTTTACTTCTCTTGATAATTCTTTAAAATTTGGTGAATAATTGGTGACAGCACTTCTCAGTAA
>WYDF02083487.1:0-11086 GCA_009867245.2 Adranes taylori | reverse complement strand
TCAGAGCAGCGGTTTCGCGTACAATGATAGCCAATTGGATCGTCAACCTCTGTAGGGAGATGGTGTCATAAGAAGAAGAAGAAATTTATAGTGTTTTGTTGGCAATCTCCTCATAATGGCAAAATAAGTTATAGTGAAAGATTCCTTATATAATTAGAGTGTTAAGTATTGTGATTGAAAAAATGAAAGTAGAAAAAACAATTACCCAATTAAAATAAAAGTTCCGTACATATATTAGTAAAGGCTGTCCTAAACAGCTAAACATACCGCAGGGATCGTTACAATCTATATTCTATTTTATTAATATGTGACGTCAATAAAACATTCGTGTTGTCGTAAGCAGAACAATTGCTAGTTAATAAAAAGATTTAAAAAACTTTTTGACATCACGCTTTGACATTAATTTTTATATAAAGAACCTACTTCTCAAATAACCCACATCACATCTGTCCTATATGAAAGTTTAAATTTAACAAAACGTTCTACGTAACCACCTAAAAACAAAACATCAACAACAACAAACAAGGAACTGATTATTTAGCACTTTCCCTAAGGGACAACAACATCCTGTCCTTCCCGCTCCATCATTGTATTCCACTGTATGTATTATTTTCGCGGAGACTCGAAAAGCACCAGCTTCCTGCGTCAGAGTCTTTAGCGAGTTTTGCCGTATTCCCTTAATTATTTACGTTGTAACGTACTTAGAGTTTAATGAATTAACGTTTGAGTATTTTCTCTCTGTTGACCTTCATTCGGAATGCCAAAGCAGCAGTGCGATCGGACAAACCGGAAAATGTAAAACCCATTTTCCAAATTATTTTAATTCTAATTAAGATTAATTCGATGCTTTACTTTAAACTGATTTTAGATTAGATCTCAGTTTGTTTACGCTACATGAATCACATGAATGATTAAGTTCTTTAGAAAATGATACAATAAATTGCTTAAACTGTTTAATACATGCAATTGTATACATCAAATGACAGTATGATTCGTTTAAAATGCCTTTATTTCTGGGCCGTTTAATTGTAGGTCATAGTCATAGGTGGAATATGAAAAAAATATATTCCAATTAAGCAACGAGAGACTGAGTAGAAGCCATGGTCAGGGCTCTAGGTTACGGCATAAGCAAAAAAACCTTGCTTTATTTGGTGTATAAATTTCACATCCTAAAATTTGAGTAAAATTACATTATTTTGAAAAAGGAAACAAGGAATCATACAAACTAAAAAATTACACCTAAATAGGAGAATTGAAAATTTGTAAGACTGTTTGTAAAAATGCTTATTAGAGCTAAATAATTTATATCTAATATTGTTGGATTAAATAAACTCAGAACTTATAACTTTATACTAACTTACTAACTTAGTTCCTGTTACTCCAGTTGGAGCCATAGGGCACACACTAGAGCTCTCCATCTCACCCCTTGATGTTTGTCCAGGATTTTCCAGTGGCTCCCACCTTATAGTCGATGGTCCGGCACCACGTCGTTCCAGCCCAAGGCCTGCTTTGGGATGTGTTGTGGACCTCTTCTCAAAGGGTGGCCAATCCATCTCCATTTCAGCTCCTTTATGATGATCTGTTAGGTGCGTTGGCAGAATGCTTCATTAAAAATAACATTAGAGCTATACTAGGAGCCAGCGTACACCTAGTTTAGCTCTCAAGCATTTATTGGTGATTGTTTGGACTTTCTGCGTGATCTATATTGTCATTTTCCAAGCCTCACACCCATAAAGGAGAATAGATTTCACGTGCGAGTCAAACATTTTAAGCTTTGTCTTCATCAATAATTCACGAGAACTCCACACTGATCGCAGCTGGGCGAAGCCCCCTTAGTATTATTTATTGCTTTCAACGTTCTCTGTCGCGCCTTCGTTATTAGAAACGATGCTGCCTAGGTAGCAAAAGCTTCCCACTTGCTCAATCTCTTCTTCCAAGGCCAGTGCGCATCTTCTTTTTGTTTTTCACCCTGAGCTTTTTGGTCTTGGCCGTGTTGATTCTTAGTTCCACTTTCTGAGCCTCAGTTTCCAGGCCCTTGAGCTTCTCGTTCATATCATTGAAAGTGTGAGCCAGAAGGCAGATATCATCCGCGAAATTCAGGTCTTCCAGGTGCTCAGTCAGAGTCCATTGTATTCCCCTCCTCTTATGCTCGGATACGTTCCTCATGACCTAGTTGAGTGTCAGCAGAAATAACAATGGCGAAAGCAAACATCCTTGTTACACTCCTGAATCTATGTTAAAGGGCTCTGAGAGACTGCTGTCATGTTTAACTTGCCAAGTATATCCTCTTTACATCATCTTCACAACTTTGATGATTTTTTGTGGAACCCCATAGTTCTGCATTGTTTTCCAGATGGCTTCACGCTGAACACTGTCAAAAGCCTTTTCGAAGTAGACAAACGCCAGCTATAGTGGAGACCGGTACTCCATGCTTGATGATGATTCTCAAGGTGTTATTCTGGTCCGTACTTGATCTGCTTTCCCTGAAGCCAACTTGTTCCCTCCGGAATTTTCCATCTAATTGCACTCTAATATGGTTGAGGAGAATCCTTGGAAACACTTTGCTAGGTATTGACAAGAATGTGATGCCACACCAATTGTTGCAATCCGTTAGGACTCCTTTCTTCGGTAGTTTAATACTGAATCCGTTCTTCCAGTCTTCTGGGATAATTTCTATGTGCCAAATTTCTTAGAACAGTGGCAGAAATATATTCGCTGTTGTCACATCGTCTGCCTTGAGCACCTCTGTCACCAAATTATCCATTCCAGGTGCTTTTCCAATCTTACTACTCTTCAGACCCTTGATGATTTCACTCCTACTGGGAGGGTGGGTGTTGATTTGAAGTTCAGGCATTACCTGTTGGTTTAGTTCCTCCTGTGTTCTAGAATCCTATTCAATACTTCACTGAAGTGTTCCCTCCATCACTTCAGCTATTATTCACTCTTGTTCAACTTCTCAACATCCTTCGACTTCACTGGCTTGCGTTCGTTAACGCATTTCCGGGACAGTTTCTTGGAGATGCCATACAATTCAATCGAATCTCCCCTTTCTGACCACTTCTTGCAAGCTGATTCACCTGTCTCCTTCTATTGGCTCTTCTGGATCTTTCTAGTTGCGATGAAATTTAATATACCGTTCCCTGGAGCGCTATTTCTCCTCTTCATATCTACTTTGATTTATCAGGGCATTCGTTTTCCTTCATTCTTCAATCTTCTGCCATATGTGGTCAGGTATCCATGGCTTCCTTCTGTTATCCTGGAAGCCTAACACTTTCTCACTGGTATTCAGGAATCTTTCTTTGATTTTCTCCCACCCTGTCTCTACTTATGTTATGGCATCTTCATCCCTTTCATTCAGCCTCTCCAACTGACTGTATTGGTTCCTCAACTCCAGCACGAACTTCTGCCTAGCGTCTATGATCTGCATTTTCCTTATATTGATTCTTCTCTGGTTGTCATTTTCCATCATGATGGCCCGCAGCGGTGATCTGCACACGTACTTTACAGTCAACGCCTCTTTTGTTCCGAATGTCAAGGAGAGAACGCCTCCACATTTGACTGATTGCAAAATAGACAATCTGGTTTTCTGTCCTGCCATCTGATGAGATCTACGTGACTTTATGGCAGAGCTAGTGTGGAAATATTGTATGAGATCGGTTTCCGATCTAGTACGCTTCTCCTTGCTTCTCTTATCAATAGTATGCGCACTTGATTTTTATGTTCTTCTTCCTCTCTTCTCTCCGGATACAGCAACGTCTCGCCATCTCGTAATTTGTGTTCTACCAAGCCATTCTACAGTGTTTCACTCAATCTGAGTATCGCCAACTTATACCGCTACATCTCCCTGTAGAATTTCTCCAGATTACCCATCTCAAACATCGTTCTTACATTCCAAAAGCCAACTCGTGTCCTTGTTTTCAAGCCATAGATCGTCAACGAGGAATCCGTTAGGTTTGCTTTCTTGTGTGTTTCAGTAACGATTAAAAATTTTCTAGTGTGGGGTCGTTAACCCAAAGCCAACCCCCAACCTGGAGGACTAGGGATTCTTACCATAACTTAACAGAGAAGATCCAGTTTTAAGGCGTCAGGTATCCGCCCTAACCCATCCCCATAAAGGGTAGTATTTGCTGGTTATATCGACAGATGGGCTGTCAACTAAAGCATTTTTTGAGTTTTGGTGGATGCACTTTCTCCACATTGGTGCATCCCTCAAGGCTCCACAACCAGGACTCCTCTTTTGCCAGGGCTTGGGACCGGCACTAGGAAAACCAGGTGGTCTACTCTTTGGTATATAACTTCCTCCAGTTATTCTCCACTGACACTTGTCGTAGTTTTCTCATAACGGCTATTCTCTATTCCGGACTTCCTCGGCCTCTTCTGTCCGTTGTATGATAAGACGAATATATCCGGCGACAATGTACCAGTTGCGCTTGTTTGCCAACTTTGTCATTACCAAACTCTCAGCTTTCATCACTTCTCCTAGTTGTTCTTGCATTTCAATTCTTGCCTGGTGGAGTCTATGTTGGACTTTATGTCATGTGTTGCGTTTTTGTGCCCTGTTTACCACTCTCAGTGATGTTCGTTTATGAGGAATTTGAAGCTTCTTCCAGCTGTATTTGGACGGACAGTTCTCGCATTCTAATAGATAAAATCCACTTTTGTCCTCTGTCTCTGCGTCCTTTCGGCTGATTGAGGAGGGTGGGCATCATTGGTTTGAATGAAATTAATCATCCCTTCTGTTTTCACTGTATTTTTTACAATTTCATTCACATTTCCTACGTAGGTGATTGGGAACTAAATTGTCTTGTCTTGGGATTTTTGTTGTTCTGTACTATGGATATATACCTCCTTTTTTTTGTTTTTTGTTTTTTATTATTTCTCTTTATTAGTTTCTTTAAAATTCATTTTAGTTATTAAAAGGAATTTATTTGTTATTAATAAAATATGCAATACATAGAAACATTTTTGGTGAATCTTATAGAACAGCCTGTGAAGTTCAAAGTATTTCTAAATTATTTACATAAAGTTTATATCCAAACAAACTCCAAAAGATCAAAGATATAAACTTTGATCATAGTATTTTCTAAAATTGAGTTTGCTTACAAATTATACAGTTGCTTAAACAAATTAAACTCGGTTGTGTAGATGTTGCACCACGATATGCGACGCCTCGGCTAATTAAAATCTTTTGCCGAAAATATTTTCAGCTTTCGCATGTTTGATGTTTGATGCGACCAAGTTTACGTGATTCTAAGGGAGTAAGAAATTAATTATGTCTCATTGGATTGTATTAGATTTGATGTAAAGATAATAAATATCTTGAGTAATTATAAAGACAGTTACTAGATGAATATTGTCAAGATCCGCCTTAACTCTTTTTCAACTTATTAGCAATATGATAAATATTTTTAAAATGGAATCTAAAATACTTTTTTTTTCGTACATCAATTTCTCATTCTTCATCTTACGTTTATAGTAGTGGTTTATTCTTATTTCTTTTTCTTTTCTGGTGTAAGATGAGCACGTTAGTCACAAGTGACCCTATTGACACCGGAGGCTACCATAGACCAGTTGTCACATTAAAAATCATAGATCCGTTCGGCCATACTTCCTAAGCCTCCTAATGGCACATTAGGGATTCGGACGACCGCACGACACATTACTGTTTAACAAGTTTCTTCCGCACTACACTTCCACTGTTGTTAGGATTAACACTTTGAGTTCAAAGTCAACTTTTTTTTCATCACTGAGGCCATATAGCTTACCACTAGTTGATACTTTATTGGTAATTCCAGCATTCTGGGTCCTATATTTTTCATTGTTATTGTAGCAAACAGAATGCACTCTGCGTCATGTATCTCCTGCTGGCAGTGCTCAAAACACGCGTTACCTTTTTCCCCCATTTAGGAAGCAAAGAATCAGTGCCCTATGAGGCACTGGGTGACCTAAAAGTTTAGCTCACCTTGAGCTCTTTCCATCCAAAGTCCTATTTGGGGTATTACGGTATAGGTCTTAGCCTAGCTATGTGGGAAGACATATGAGAAGAATCAAATCCGTTCGTACGAAGAGACTCCATATTAAGAATCCACGAAAAATCGGAACAAAACGTACACTTGGGAAGAGGAACAAAGTGGGAAAACCCGGAGAGACGACAGCCTAGAACTAGATGATAGTATGCAAGCAATAGAAAAAACGGGAGAATGTGGGGACCTCACCAGCCCCACGGAGGGGTCTTCAAGAGGGCGATACAAAAAGCAGAAATTTGGAAAAATCACAAGCTCACCACCGGCGGTAAAAGGGATTGGCGAAAGTTGATAGCAAGGTTAAGATTTTAAGAAAGCTGGTCGATGATATTGTTAATATCAAAAAATAAATCACGGAAACTTCATTTACGCTGGACAGCATCGTAAACCAGCTAGGAACAAACAAAAAATGACAAAATAGCTTTATAAATGTAGTGCAACTGAAGGAGAAGAAGTACAAGGAAGTACCTAGCCAAAAGCAGGTGCCATAATTAGAAAAGAAGCTGCAGTGCAAAGGAAGGAACGGTTCCCATGATTGTAAAAGATAATGTACAAAGAGATATGACGTATAATAGTATTATGAATTGGGCTGACAAGACTCGGACAAACGGAAAGTTTCATCACACAAATGTTGGAGACCTTGTCGACGGCGCACTTGATATGGCCTTGGTGCACTGCGTATCACAAGACCTCAAAATGAGCATGGTAATTGCGGTAGCATTTAGGCTAAGACATGGAAGCTCAAAGAGCTAAATGACCAGCAAGTAAAAGTAGGTGAGGTGGCCAAACTTGATAGAGTAATCGACACGATCTTGGAAATAGCACCAGAAGCCAGATTTGTCTTTTACATGGTCATAGAAGAAAAGTATTGGGAAAAGTCTAAGGAGGAAAATCTCTTTAATACGTTAGTGGAGTTAGACCGATGTTAGACGGAAGAGAGTGGAAACGTACGGCCACAATGATTGAATATATTTTCGCTCAAGAAATAATATGTATTGAAGTTTGGTTTCCAAGAACCGCAGACGGAAATGGACCAGACACACCGGCGACAGTAGAAATGTCCCAAACAAGAGTAGACCAAGATCTAGCTGGACACGGGAAAGGTGAAATGTGAACCTACGCTGATGCAACAAAACCGCATTATAGCGCAGAAGGACAATGGAACATTGTAAGTCATAAGAACCAAAGGAAAGATCATAAAGCCCCAGCGGGTAAAAAGGAAGCTAACAGATTTCCGGCTGTTGTGGAAACAGGTAGATAAGGAAACGTCATACGTTAAAATGATTAGCAAAATAAAAGGTTGTGTTCAGCCGGGCGAGATAGGCGTCCATATAAGAGGACTAAGAAAACCAGGAAAAGCGACGTCCTGATATAAGTTGCAGGTAGGGCTGTACAAGCAGCAACACTGCTGGATGCTCTAAGAGCACATCTGGAAAAAAAAACACTTTTGTGAAAGGCATGTCACAAGATAACTACAAGGTAATAGAATGGAGGAGGAACTCACCAAAGATCTTTCAAATATAATTGGAGTGCCTGAAAATAGTAACCCGCAAGCTCAAGAAGAGTGCCCTGAAGATCAGAAAGCTAGAGGGAGGCCCCCATGCACTTGGTCAGACTAAATAAAGCGGCTGCTAGAATAGTAGCCCGAGCAAACAATATTAAATGCGAATGGACGAGGTGCAAGATGAAAATGGTGGAGAAGCCCTCCAAGTGCTTTAAGTGCATGGACACATAATGATTGATTGTACAGGCCTGGACAGAAATAGGTTCTGCTTCAAATGTGGAGGAATAGAACACAAAATAAGCACATGCACTGCAAAGTAAACTGCATGCTATATAGTGCTGGATTTGTTGTGGTGGAGGTGGCAGAAATGGGTAATTAGATACTATTTCTCTCCAAATGCAAATGAGGAGACGTTCGCAGAAGGCTTGCACAACTTAGAAAACACTGCTCGGAAGATAAAGCTTATTATCGCGGGAGACTTTAATGCCAAGTCATTCTGTTAGGGATGAAGTATCACGAACTAGAGGGGAGAACTGCTATTGAACCTTATCTCCTCGCTGGGTCTATGTGTCTCCAATGAAGGTAGGGAAGCGATGTGTTTGCTAGACGAAAACTAGCCTCAATTACCGACTTAACACTTGCTAAACCAACTGGAGGGTAGACGATCAGGAATCGGGCAGTGATCATCGCTATAAACAATTCAACGTTGAATCTGCTCTTGACAGATCTTGTTCTTTATCCACCGTATGTGTAGGTACAAGGATCACTTTTGCTGTTTTCCAGATATCCGGTATTCTTGTTTCCTTTATGTATTTGTTGAAAAAAATATTCTGTTAAAACACAAAGAAGGTTTCAAACGATAAGAAGTATATCACCGCTAACGCGAGACCCCTTATGGTTCGAGGTCCAATTTGTTCAAATTACTCAAATATTAAGTGTTATTGGTATATTAAGTGTTTTCCCAGTACTTAGTAATAGACTTGTGATACATCGATACATTTAGTGAAATTAGAATATAATTTGGTGGAGTTTTGAATTTATGTATTTTTAAATGAAGTCTCTGATATGAAAGCTCTAAGATTCCGGGAAATTTTAAGTATCTAGACATTAATTGGGATGATGTTAATTAACTGACTAAAATAAAATGCCACCAACTTTTCAAAAATGTCTGTCTGTCTAGTAAAACTTCCTACTTCCTGTGTATTAAAGATTAGATGGAAAAGCGGTCCCAAGATTTTTTATGCCAAGATTTAGTTGACAGCAAATTAAACCATTTTGTACCCAAATAACCAGAAATATTTTTCAGAGTTTTAACTATATTGAAAAGTTTTCACTTCATGTACTGGAAGTCATAACTCTTATTACGTGCTAGTTAAAGTAAAGGTTGATCTATTCAGTTTTGACCATTTAGCTTATAAGATAAATTATGTATCAAATTATAAATTATTTAGCTTATAATTTACAATTTTAGCTTATAATTCATCTACTATGTGTGTAAGTTTGAACTCCTCCCTACAACACTTATTAAGTTGTGCAAACATCCGTCTCACACATCACATAAAATCTAAAATATTTGGTCCTATAAGTCTCTCGTACCTCCTACTGTTCAGCCGATCTCTTTTGAACTGTTAAATTTGGACCCTCTTGTTTGGTATTATATTAAAGAGAGTACACAGAGAAGGAAGGGAGAGCGGGGGAACTAATGAAGGTATATTGAATACACTGGACGTACGCCGCAGACCGTGGGTTGGTGAGGAGCTATCTAGGGTCGAATGTTTGAACTGATTCAATAAAACTAGACAACCAATAATATAGGGATCTACATTACCAACATGCATTTCAAGTTTCGAGCCTAATCTAGATAAACTCGAGTAGAGACTTTCCCAAAAGAGGCCCACAAAAAACTCTGAAGACCCCAAACGATCCCCCGAAAGAGTCTTAAGGATCTCAAATGGTTCCCAAAACGATCTTAAATGGTCCCCAAGAGGGTTTCAGAAGGGCCAAAAAACGCGGCCAAAAGGCTCCAATTGGTCCCTTAAAGGTTTCCAAAATGACCCCCGAGGGTCCCAAAAGATCCCTAAATGACCCCAAAATTGTCCAAATTGACCCCAAAAGGGCCCAAGCACCCCACAATGACGTCCCTGGCGCCATCTTTGAGTTTCGTTTAGAACGAGTTAATATAAGCTCCAGAAGGGTGAACGGCCATCTGCAACTATTGCGAATATTTCATTGTTGTCTTTTAGTCGAGAGACGAGGATATTGTTGTTGTTTTCATGTTTAAGTAAAATGATCTGTTGTGTGGTTGGCTGCATGTAAGTGCATAGACAAGGTTGAATGTACTGATCGCGAAGTGATCTTTTACTGCCCCATCAACTGCCCCATGGTTTGTTGAGAGTTGATTTTACAATTTTAGTTTGTAGTGTACCCATTACAATTGGTGAATTGTAGTGCAACGGTGGTGTTGGAAGGGAAATTCGTTTGGAGGGGATTCATTTTTGCAGGCTATTGTTTGCTGTGTATAGTCAAGTACACTAAGCAAAAGGTGGGTGTTTCCTTGTTGACGTTTTTAGTGCTCTAAAAGTGGTCATGGGATGGCGCTTTGATGAATCATGATTGTGCAGGGGTTGAAGTTTCATTGTTTCCAACCAAATTATGATGAGACAGTGCAGCGAAAGTGGGGTGCAGGAGTCATATTTCGTATTCTGGAGTGTGGTGTACATGTCTGCGATCAGGTGACGCATTTTTTAAAAATTGTTGGTGAAGTTTCCTTGTTAGTGGACTCATGTTTCTTTCGACTGGGTCCAGGTATGCTATAAATCGATATTTGTCGGTCCTTATTGACTGGTGAATTGTTTAGCGCTTTGCTCTTTCATCGTGCAGTCTCTGATGCAGGTTTTGAATTGCTAGAAAGAGTGTCGATGGAACTGAAAATATTCCGTGCTCAAGGAGGCCTGCGGGAAGTAGCTCTGTGATTGCGTTCGGATTCTTGCCAATTGTCTTTGTTCTTCTGTTGAGTGTGAGATTGTTGTGTATGGTGCAAACTGTAGTATTTTCTAAATATAGGTTTGTAGATTTAAAAATATGTAACATTCTTTTATTAATCATTAAAGTTTAGCTTTAACATAAATTGTATAAATATGTTTCAGTTGGTTGCTTGGACGTAAATAATTCGAGATATGAGAGAAGCGTTACGGCGACAACATCTTCTCCAGATGAGGATGAAGATGATTGGGATGAAGATGATGATGATGATGATGATCCATCAGAAGAAATTGAAGATGATGGAAAAGTTTATAAAAATCCAAGAAATTCACCATCGACATTATGTCCTAGAGATGAGGAACAGGCAACTTTACTTGTAAGTAATTCAATTTAGTTAAGAGTTTGTTCCTTAAAACAAAAGTGGAACTAAATATAACAGAATACAGCTATCTATAATTAGTACTGCCAAATCTAGATAAAACCAGGTTTTAATATATACAAATACAGAGGCGGCGTAAGGCGTGGGCGACGTGGGCCACAGCCCACGGCCTCGCGGTTTGAGGGGCCTCGCGCCACG
>WYDF02083476.1:0-11086 GCA_009867245.2 Adranes taylori | reverse complement strand
GTGGGAGCAGAGTTTACGTTGTTATGCGAGGTTCAGAAGATCCAGCCGAAGCATTCAAGTATGTTAATTGTAGAAATGCCAAACATATTCATGTGTGCGAAAATGCTCACTCTTAACCATTTATTAGAGTATTCTTGCTGATAACGATGTGCGAAAGACACACTCGAAATCTATAAGAACAAGACCCAAAAAGCGTCTAATTAAAACTGGATTGGGTATGGCAATTTATTTGTCATCAGAGACTTTCGGCGTCCGGCTTCGACGGCGGCAGTTTTTGCTATTGCCGGCGGTAACAAGGCAGAGCCTAGCCAAAACTTCTGCTAAAATATTTAAAAACGAGAATTTTCCTCGAAAAGAAGCGACCTTTCATTTGTTACGAATTGTAAGGAACAATATCGCGTAGGATCCCTGCCTAGATTCTATGATTCTATGATAGTGTGCTCTCCAATCATATTTAAGGTGCAAAAACGAACAACGAGCTGTAGCCCCTTTCTACTGCGGACATCAACCACTCAAGGGAATAGCGACGGCAGCTTTCACGTGGAAAACGTTCAAAAAGGCGTACGCTCCTTTCAAACAATAGAAAAATCTGTCTAGACGAATGTAACGCCCTCAAAGTTCCTCGAACTTATTAAGAGTTGTTTGTTAAAAATACAATAGCATGGAAATCTCAACCAGACAAGGTCACGCAAGTTCAATAAACTCATTAAGAGTTGTTTGTTAGAAATCGCAGATTGTAAAATCTTTCGTCCAGGTAGGGGCAATGAACGCTGAATTCAACAAATTCATTATGAGTTATTTACTTGAATTTGGATATCGTCAAAGCGATATCCTTAAAAGCATAGAGAAAGAAAACCGTCGAAGATCAATGCGCCATAAAAGAGAACAAAACATATCTCTCTCCTAATATTTACCATTTATGCTTACGTCCTGCATTCGATGTAAACACAAAAAAACGCGAAAAACATCTGTCCAAAGCAAAACAGCAAAAAAGGATAATCGAAATGCGAACGCTACACGCTTTCTCTTCTTTCTCTTTCTCTTCTACCTCTATATGAGAAAACAGGCGTTGTGTTTTTTGTAGCAGTTGGAGCCTCACTCTCTCTCTCTCTCTATCTGGAAGGTGATGCGAACTGTGCTTGGCTTTCTGCAGTTGGCTGTATCTCTCTCTCCTCCCTTTATGTGCAAGGGAGTACTAGTGTGGAGAGCTAGCAACGGCGGTCAACAACTCTCTATACGCAGAGTTTAATGACTGCTCGCAATAATCTGGAGTTAAACTTCGCATAACTTTCCGTCGCTAATATTATTTTAATTAAAATATCAATTCGTTTTTAATTAGTTAATGATTGATTTATTTCAGTTATCGACTCTGTTCTAAGCTAACTATATAGAATATGGCGATAACAGTTCATACTGAATAACCTTTTCAAGACTTGAACGATTTTAGATCTTCTTTGCAATTCAAAAACGGACAGTTGACTCAGTAATAGTACATTGTGTACATTATATAGAAAATTTTACAATTAGTTTAAGCAAGTCAGATGGTGCAGTACGCAAAGTTGTTAGACAAGGATGCTACTGAAGCAGACAGTACTGATGACGGCTACCACTATGCCAGAAACGGTCCATATACCCTGCCTAGTTTTTAAACTAATTGGGTGTTTCATATAGTAGTGTTCGAAATTATTAACTTAGCTAATTAATGAGCAAAATACATCTTTTAACATATAACCTGTTGGACAGAGACATAAAAGAATGCGGATCAATAAAACAATTTAAAAGGCTGCTGAAAGAGAAATATTTGAAAGAACAAAAATAATAAAAGTTTTTACGCAGTCAATTGATGTATATGGTAGTAGATTATAATCGTGGAGGTTTACGTGGTGAATTTTATTACAACTTACACAATCATCCAACTAATATATTTCTAAAAATAGTAAAAACAGCACTTGCTAAAAATGCATACTTAACTTTCTAGGAATTTCTTGAAGATGACGTAACCGATTGGAGATAATATTAATAATAATCTCATTTGTGGTCCGGCTGACACTCATGAATCGCTGATTTATGTATATTTATGTTATGATATCTATATGTTAACATGTAATGATATTATTTATGTTATTGAATATTTATGTTAATGGTAATATTATCTATTTATATTTGAGTTGTGAAAAAATGTAACATGTTTTATCACGAATAAACATATTATCTTATCTTACTAATATTAGGTTATGTTACGTTCATAAATTGTAGACTGCTCGAATTTTATACGGACAACATGGGTAACTTTCGTATTTGAAGAGACAGGGAAATGGTTAAAATAGCAAAAAGGTACACGTACGAGATCTCATTAAAAACCGATTTACAAATTTTCCTTGTCATAGCCAACTGGGTTAAAATTTTTAAAAACCCAAAATCTCCAAAAAAAAATTATTTGCTGTAACTTTATTGTTATTCAACATATTGAGATATGGTTTGAATTAAAAATGATGAGTTAAATACTTTTATTGGCATTTAATAAAAGCAATGTTGCTTTTGCAAATTGTTAATTATGCAAAAGCATAATGAACAATTTGCTTTTGTCTAACCTAATCTCAAAATTTTAAATGGCAACCCAACAATTTTTTTGCCTATTCTAAGAGAATATTTGTTTCTGAATGCAATGATGTATCATACATGATATGAAAACTTCTTCGATATGTTGAAAAACTGAGCTCAGTTATAAGCTAAACTGAGCTTATAAAACTGAGCTAAAGAATAAAACTGAGCTTATTCTTTTCTTCGAAAAACTGAGCTCGTATCAATTGGAATTTAATGTTTAATCGATACAGCGTAAAAAAATTGATGATATTCTTTATTCTATAAATTATTACTAAAAATGAACGTTACTATATATCTAAAAACGGAAAAATGAAACATAGAGATCATACAGAATACGAGTAGTGAGAAGCTTTCACCAAGAGAGTCAAACTGAACGCACTGAGTTAATTTTTAGTATAAATATTATCGGTTTACTTATTAGTAATACCCTGTATGTTTTAATATATTGATAGCATGAATCCCTTCAAAATGACACCATACATGAAAGATTCAACTGGAACAATTCCTTCGATATATCCTTTGATCTTAAAATTTCTTCACAGTCAGCTAGATTAAATAGTATATAAACGCTTATACCGGTATGTCCTGAATTTCCAGGGACAGTCCCGAATTTTCAGTCCCTGTCCCGATTATTTACAACTGGTTTTTTGGAGCCGAATTTATAGCATTTGTCCCGATTTTCCTCGAGAAAGTCCCGATTTTTGGAAAGGATGCGCGTCGACATGTTAAATATAATTTTACAAGCACTGAAATGAGAAATATGCGAAAGAATAAGTCCGCCAAGCTTGCAAGTGCGACCTGACAAACACTATTGTAGGAAAGTGCTTGGGAATGGAAATGACAAATAATGGGATAGATAACCAAAAAAAGTCATCACCCACAAAAAAATGAAATAGGGGATTAGATTTTCTAACTTAATTTCCTGTTTCTTTTGCTCATCAAAAATGTGCGGCCCGTGTAACATAGCAAACAAATGTCAGTGATCCGACGAAGTGTGTCGCTTCACCAATGTTAAAATCTGGTCACCTTAGGTATAACGATACTATATACGCAAAAAGTTATAGACGCAAATATTTGACAATTCATTAAATCCATAAACTTACACAATTAAGGCTTAACAATGGCAGTGGCAGAGCAGCAATGGTCTACTATCAATGACAGATTAATCTTGAAATTTTGGGAGGGTCTGATTTAAGTGTGTAAGTAAAAGTGAAGTACGCTGATATATTGAAATTTATATTGAGTTTATACAACATTCCAAACTAAAGAAAAATCTCCTATGCAAAAAACGAACATGTTTCTTTTTCCAAAAGTATATGTCACATCAATACCGTTTAAGATGGTTGAATCCTATTAACATATAAACTATATATTTATGTTAATATTGGCAAACTAGAACAAGTATTAAAACTATAGTTGCCATATAGATGTAGTATGTGTTAATAAACAAGGTTGTCAATAAATAAATCCTTATAAATTTTTATAATTCACACACTATCCAATACACTAAAAATATCCAATATACTATATATTAAATAGTATACTATACACTAAATCCAGTATACTGAAAAGGTTAATTAATTCAAGTAAACAATTTCGATGTGGCTCATCATTCATATTTTAAAATCAACAAAAAATCTTAAAAATCCATGAATAAATCAATTTATCCGCTGGTATTTGCATTTTACATTCTGAAATCAGAATAGGTTACAAGTATTATTACATTATTATTACAAGTTGCACCATTACAACTATCTCCTCAATATTCTCTTAAGATTTAAAAGCCAATGTAATGTGCCAATCAAATGCGCTATCATTACAGTCTTACATCCATGAAGAATGTAAGTAGTATTAACCCTTACGCAGTAAAACGAATTTTAAGTAAGTAGGTGTTATTTCGAAAATTGTGATGAAAAGGATATTTATTATAAGAATTAGTTGTAAAAATTGAAGCAAGGTGGACACGTGTTTCTAGCATAGGGTTATAGCTATTATCAACACATTTTCTTATAGGATTGTCCGATCTTTACGATGGTCCGGTGCTTCTCCGAAAAAAACCCCAATGCAAGTATTATGCGAGGCAAATTTTAAATGTTAAAGTCCCTTGCTTCATTGGTAAATACATAAATGGTTCATCTCAATTTGTTAAAGGTGTTAATTCGTCCAAATGTATAACACATAGCTGATACAATATATTATAAAAAATTTCAATTTCAGATTAAAATTTTTTTTATAAAATTTATAAAAATGTATACAGCGAATAATTCAAAACATAGCATCTTAATATATGCAAACTTACATACAATCAACGTTGAAAAGGTAAATTTTAAGAATTGGTTGTCGATGCATTCATAGCGTAACGGTTGAGTATCGGATTCGTAGTTCGATACAATGAGACTTTGCGCCTATATTTGAAATAAACGGTGTTGATAACAGCTATAACCTTATGTTAGAAACACGTGCCTACCTTGCCTCAATTTTACAACTAATTCTTATAATATCCTTTTTATCACAATTTTCGAAATTAACACCTACTTACTTATTTATATTTCCATTCACGTTATGAATGACATACATCAAAATGCAACTAATAATGCATATTGTCTTAATAGGTATGAATTGAGATTTGAGACATTTAATTAGTCGACTTATCGATAATCTCTAAGAAATAATTTTGTGAAAGTTTTTTACCCAAAATGTCTAACTGTCGGATGCCATGACGAGGCTTAAACTTTCCTTATCAACCAATGCTGGCTTTGAAACTGGAATCACCGCCAACTTTTTTGTTTATTTCTATGGCTTTAGACTGTATTATTGGATTTGTTAAAGGCATTCCCTGACTACGGACTTGAATAAACCATTGATAGATTATCGCATCAAGATGCTCAAGTTCGGCTGGTTTCATAGTTTTTCTAGCTTTTACGTTACAATCAGAATTCTCCAGTTTCGAAACGTGGTTTTCAATTTTTCAGCGTGTCTTTTAATATCATTAACAGTTGTCCGCCCAACGCCGTAAATTGGTGCAATACTACTCGCACTTTCCCCTTTCCGCAAGTGTTTTATAATTTCCATTTTCTGGGTTATACCCAACACTATACGTTTATGTTTTTCACTCATGACGCACTCAATCTAAGATCATTGAAACGAAACTCACAAAAAGTTGTCACTACACTGAATAAGACTGTCAGATGCTACACACGAAACTAACAACACAATGATTTGTTGTGGCCGATTACTCTAGGTATGAGGCGCGTTCGCGTATGATAGGCTCGTCTGAGGAGCGTGGCTAATTATATCAACGGAGATCGACGCCCCAAATAGAATCAACTTCTATAGTACAGTATAAAACGTACACTGTACTGTACTACATAAATACTATACGTATGTACATTTAAAATTTTCGTATTGAAATTTATGGTCGGCTCGTAAGATAGCGCAGTTATTTGAAATAAAAATGGAGAATGACAGTAGATATGTAAACATATCTACTGTACTGTTCATATCTACTATACTGTATGAAATTTTCGTTTTTTATATTTTCTTTCTCTGATACCCGACGGTTAAAAGAGTGACGGTTAATCTAGACTCTACTATACATGAATTCTTAATCAAAGAAATCGAAGCAAATGCACCACCACCAGCTCTAAATCAGTAAGAAGTGAAATCGTCAACAAGTTTTTGAAACCATTTGCAATGCTCCGTTATTGGAAAACCTATGATCAAACAAACTTCTGTTAAATATACAGCACCAACCAAAAACATTTAATTATCTCAATGTGCCCCTTGATCTTGGACTTTTCCCTTGAGTTCTTTCAGGGGTGTTAAAACATATGATCAGGCTGCACAAGCTGACGGGAATATTTTAAAACTGCCCAAATTGCATATCACCTACTCTCAAAATCCTGCTTATCTACACAATATTTACCTCATATGTAATTTTATTGAAAGTAGAATTGAATTTATAGATTTTCTGTTTAACCTATTAGAAATATAATTTAAATATCATTTAATTTAATCCAACATAATTAACACTTTCTTCATATTATTTTATAGGAAAATACCACTCACTCATCTAAAACATATACGTAATTGCATATAGGCATTTTTGTAATTGATGGTGATTAATTATTATATACGAGGACCACGTTAAATTTATTCACGTACAAAAAAACTACAAATTATTAAAAATATTATTTTATTTGTGTTCAAATTAATCCCCTCCAGTATTAATGTACATTTGTATTAATATTCAGTATTAACACACATTTGTAATATGTATATTCAGGGACGTAGCAACCGGGTGCGCAAGTAGTGCCGCACACCAAGGCGCGGACTCCAAAGGGGTCCAACGCCTCTGTCAAACATAACACCGAAGGCGTACCAATAATCTTACTAATATCATAGAAGCAAAATTTCAAACTTTGAACCTGATATGTTTGTTTCAGACGAAAACTACCTCTCAGTGACGACCTCGATATGTTGTATTTGTCACTTCTCCAGAAAGATTTTGGTGTGAACAGTAAAATTCTTCACAGCCAAACTCGTGTATAGAAGTCAAGAATTGTGTATAGAAGGAATTGGATATGTTATTCCCCAATATTGGATGTGACGTACTGTGAACCTTGTTGGGTTTTTGGAGATAAAAATCACGGATTACTAAATTGCGAAAATGGCTTTAATTATTGGCGTCATATTTCTCGGAGTACCATGAATCTTCCAACAATCACTTCTTGCTTATCAGATATGTAACAAAAGGAAAAGTAATCAAATCTTGGATATGGACTTAAATAAAAGGCTGAAATGTGAAATCAATTATTGGGTTAAAGTGCTAGAACGAATTATTAACGTAACGTTGACTTTGGTTGAAAATAATCTATCCTTTAGAGGAGACAGTGAATCGCTATATGATGGTAATGATCATAATCGTGGCAATTTTCAAAATGTTATTATCAATGCCTATTTATGATCCTACTTTGAAAGAACTGTTAGCAAAGGATAAGAACTCTGTAAAATATCTATCGTCCATCATTCAGAATGTAATTATTGGCCTCTTAGCCACAAAGGTGAAGACTAAATTGATTAGTCAGATTAAAGAATCTCCATTTTTTTTCAATTATAATGGATACAACTCAGCTAAATTTGATCAAGTTTGTTTTGTAATAAGTTTTGTTAATCTAATCAGGAACGCCGAAAACGTAAATATTATACATAATGTTGTTATTAGAGAAGTTTTTCTTGGTTTCGAAGAAAGTGCAGGGCAAACGGATGAAGAAATGGAGAAACAATTATTATTGTTTTTTTGAAAGCAATAATTTGAACTTCGAAAAACTGCGAGCTGAAAGTTACGACGGTGCAGATAACATAAGTGGCATTTACAATGGTTTGCAAGCAAAGATTTTGGAAAAGCAACCGAATGCATTGTTTGTGCACTGCACCGCACATGATATGAATCTTGCGATTAACGACTCCGTAAAAATTTCGCTTTCACGAGTAATAATATCATTCAGGCATATTTATCAAAATCAAATCAATGACGCAAATTTTTCAATTAATGACTTCGCGAAATTAGTATTTATGATAAAATGATCTCAAGCTCATTCAGGGAAATCTGCTGCGCTTTCATACTTTTCCTTATGATTCCCGTGTCGATAACAAGATGATAACATGATAAGGTGGTAAAGAGGTCTATACTACTATATTAATTATATTATTTCTACTATAGTAGAAATAAAATGCTTATTGGAGGATTAAATGATGGTGTTCAATAAAAATGTGCTCGATATAATGGACTCCATCAATGCATAAGTAAATTATGGATCTTCTTACCAAAAATATTACTCTTTATGTAAAGAGGAAAACTTTATGAAGTTTTTCTGAAATTGCCAACTTTTGGTAAACTGCATAAAATTTTCATATTTATAAAAATAAACAATGTTTGTGGTATGCCATTTTATTGATTCATAGTTTCATCTTTTTAGAATTGTCTTGTACAAAGAATATTCAAAAACATGAAAAAATAAACTTCCTGTAAGGAAGGAAGGAAGGAAGCAAAAAATAGTTACACTTAATTCCTTGAAATATTATAGTTACCTAGCTTATCAAAATACATAAAGCAGGCCTTGTATAAAGGTAATATTCTAATGTAAATTGCGATATTAGATATCCATCTCTGATTTCTACAGATAAAGCACTACCTTTTCTGCTTCTTGTTACTGTTACTTCGACTGGCGACAGAAAATAGAAAAACGAATGTTAAATGTGTCACATATAATTTCTTTATTAATTATACTTTTTACATATGTAAAATGATAAGCATCTAATCATCGTATGTATGATAGTACGATTATCAATTTCTAAGATTACGAATCTAAATATATGAGTAGAATACAGTGCAGCAGATCAGTAACTTACCAATTAATATATTGTTTCAGAATGTTCTAGTAATTGATATACAGTTGATGATACTTACATATAAATTTATAGTTTAAAACTGACAAGTCGACCAGCATGTAACAAATTCTATGACATTGAAATCTTTTGATCCCAAACACAGTTCAAACCTATTCCACGAAACAACCTTTTTAAAGTTCACACTTTCACAGAATTTATTTAACTAAGTCACGCATCTTAAAGTTATTTGGATAGTTTCATTGGATACAAAGTATTTAAGAATTAGAAAGAAATATTTTCTATGTATGGAATAAATGAAAAATTTAATGTTTAAAAACATGCGAAAACACTGTTCATTTAATGTCGGCCTATTTTCGCCGTTCCGGTCTATCACCATTTCTCCTTCGTCTTCAAAATTTATTTGGTCTTGACATTAGGCCTTTTAACCATTATTATCCGATACCGAAATAAAATCTACAGCCCAGCGCTTACGCAACCGTTAACTGCAAAACCATTCCGGATGTAAAAAATATTGTATAAATACAAATACATTTAACGAAACATGTTTTCACTTAAAAAAACTAAAGTCAAGTTTTTTCGAAAATTAACACAAATATGATTAATTACTTTAATGTTTTTAAATTATTTGTCACAACTATTATGGTTCGAATTAAATTATTCCCATGTCTTTATCCATTACAGAAAGCAACGTTGCCATGTTCAACGTTTAATAAACTTTTCGATATAACTCAAAAATTATAAAAGACGTATATACTTTATTGTATAGTCTACATAAAGCCCCTTCAATTCATAATTTAACATACATACAGCTTGCAAATTTTGCGAACCATTTTCTTGATAATGTCTGCTGAATTTTTTTTTAAATTTCTTGTATTGAAAGTTCCTTTAATATTTAAGCGATTATGCGAATTTAAAAAGAACGTACGTCAAAACATCGGAGTAATTTGACATTGAAAAAAAATTTACTACCTTAAATATCTCGGTTCCTATGAAAGTTGACAAAATGAAACTTGGGGAATATATGTATGACTAGAGATGACTACTTCAATGTTTCCAATATAAACAATTGAATATACTCGTAGTAAACAAATTGAGCGGCTTCTGGCAAAAATCATTCATGTCAAAAAATGATAACTTCGTGATTTCAACACAATCTTGTGGTCATTGATGGTACTAATAATACTGTTTATTTAATATTTAGAATAACAGCACATGTCATGAGCAATATATGTTTGAAAATATATCACTTCTACAAAAACAACCCTTGTCAATGCAGGTTTCGTCAAGAACGACCCATGTCACATGACAAAGGTTGTTTTTTCTGAAACTATTGGCTAACCTGTTAACACAGCTGTTCACTCGTCAATCTGTAATTGTTTGCATTCTTTGACTATCTGTGGTTTGCTACTATATTAGTATCTAATTTAGATTTTCATAACCTGTTAATTTAAAATAATAACAGTTTATTCTTATAAAAAAAGTGTACTTATAAAACTATAATGGAAGGTGATTCTTTTACTTCGGCTAAAAAAAAAAAACAAAACGCAAGGAGAAAAATTAAGAGAGAAAAAACTACGTGGCCTGGAACATGTGAATAATGTAGGAAAAATTGTTCTTGCGAAAAATATAGGAAATGACTACAGGTAAGACTAGTATTGTATTTAGTAAAATCCAAAGTTTAAAATAAAAATCGGACATAAATGCAATTTTCCATATAATATTTCTTTTATTTGTTTAGGTGAAAACGATATGTTTTGAGAATACTATACAATTCAAAGAACAAATATTTTCAGAGTTTTATCAAATTAAAACCAAAAACTTACAAGACGCCTATTTAATTGGTCTGATAACATTAGAGTTAGTAAAACAAAAAAGATCTATCATTCATACATACGTGCATCTAAGCATAGAAGCAAGAAAACGAAAGTAAACATTACTGATAATAGTGATTTAGAAGATACTGAAATACCATTTGACCACATTTTGCATTCTACTATAAGCTTCGTTTAAATATTTTTTTTTTTTTTTTTTTTTTTTTTTTTTTCTTTGGAAGTGGAGAATTTTTATGTAC
>WYDF02083465.1:0-11087 GCA_009867245.2 Adranes taylori | reverse complement strand
CAATAGTTTCTAAAATATGACCAAAAGTAGCAAGAAAATGGATTTTGGGGAAAATTAAGAAGATTAGATTTCTACCATTTAGATCTAGAACTAGAAAAAAAAGGACAGCTTTTTTTGCCCATTAAATTTTGTGCAGAGATAAATGGCAGAAATTTTAAGAGCCTCCGGTATAGACGCTGGCGATCTGCGCATTATTACCGATCTCTACTGGTGCCAAATGCCAAACTGCACAAGTAAGGGTGGACGGTACAAATAAAGAATACTGTAGGACAAGGTTGCGTTCTATCTCCCTTTCTGTTCAACCTTTATTCCAAAACTAAATTCAGAGAAGCATTTGTGGGCACCAATATAGGCATCAAGATGAACGGTAAAAGAATAAGCAACCTCTGTTACGTAGACAACACAGTGGTAGTAGCGCATAACTTCACTGATATACAGAGAGCTATGGATCTTATCGTGGTACACAGCCTGCGTTTCGGCCTCTCTCAAAGGTCGTGGTTTTCTCCAAGCAACCGAGACCAGCTGTTTGATATATAAATGATATACCGAACTTTGTTCACTTTGTTCATATAAATGATACAATGAACAAAGTGATCCGAAAATCGAGATCAAGGCTGGAATCTAGTAGGCTCGCAGAGCTTCCAGCGCCATGAAAAACCTTTTCACCAAATGCGACCTAAATCTTCAGCTCCGTGTGCAAGTATTGTGTTGTTACACATTTCCTGTTCTACTCTATGGATGCTCGAAATATATCTACATCGAAGAATATTACGCATCTCATGAATGGCAAGACGGACAAACATCAAAGCCCTCAGATTGATCGATAAATTTTTAGAGCTGATGAGAACTGTCAAGGAAAGGAAACTGCAATACATCGGGTACGTGGTGAAAGGTATGAAATTCTCTGACCGATCATCGAATGGAAAGTTCAGGGTAAAAGACGATCAATAGGACGCTGTCAGAATTCATGCCTGAAGGATCTGAGTAGATGGCTCGGCCGAATGTCGACAGATATCTTCAAAGATGCAATTTCTCGGACCAAAATTGCTAATTGGATTGCTAACCACCGCAGGGAGACGACACTATACAAAGAAGAAGAAGAAGCTCACATTTCATTTCAATTGATCTATTGGACTAAATCTCTAAATAGAAAATTTTCATGAATCTATACTTATGGTACATTAATGATCCCACGAAAGAAATGATATATGTGTATGAAAGATAAAAAATTATTTTAATTAATTACTTAATTAATAGTTAAGCATTAGGAAAGTACAAAATATTGAATTATAATACTGTATAGAATATCTCGCTATAGATATACTTTGTAAACATGCATTGGCACGTAATTCTTTGACCGGAAGGGAAAGTTCCCTTGACCCAAATCATAGCTCTACGCAAGATTGATGCATACTTGTTTTATAGTCGTTTATATATTTATTTTATGGAAATGTCGATAAATAGTTAATATTTCAAATAAGACATACATTTTATATAGACATACTTATTTTTATATATCAAATTATCATTGTAATTAATAGAAATTAGCCTTAGTTATGCTATTTACATAAATTAAAATATTTTTATTTAAATTAACCCATATAGTACAAATTACATAGATATATAATTTCCAGATGTAATATACAAAATTATATTACAAGTTGCCCCAGCTACAAGGTCCAGCAAATGTACATGTTTCGGTGAGATAAATACTCCTTCCTCAGAAACTAAATATTAAAACAAAATAAACAGTCAAAATAATATAAACAGTATAAAATTTAATTATTAAAGAACTTATTTAAATTTTAGGCATTTCGTAACCTAAAAGAGGATCGATCCAGCAATGATGGAATATTTACCATCAGTCCATGCTGGATCCATCCTCTTTCAACATTTCTATCATTTCTTGGATTACTCTGAAGTCACGCCGTACACAGCTCTAAGGGATGTGGAAAAAGCGTTTGGGCGAGTGTGGAAGGATGGTCCCATATTCAAGATGTGGGTGTACAAATTTCCAATAGAACTGATCAAAAGCATCCAATCATTCCTAACAAATAAAACATTTCAACTAAAGTTGGTTTGGTAAAATCATCAAGAGGAACGGCAAAAGAAGGTTTACCCCAGGACTCACTTCTTTGTCCAGAACTTTTCAATATCTTAGTCAGCAATATGCCGTCTCTTGAAGAAGACAAAAACACGGATATTGTCACCATATATCGCAATCTAATAGTGGCAAAAAAAAACTATAGAAAGACGGCTAACCTACATTCCAAAATTTTGCAAAATCTGGAAAATTCGGATCAACCCGGATAAAACGGAAATTACGGAATTAGGCAAAAGGAAGAAGATCAACACCGCAGTAAATATCCAAGGAAAATACAGCCAAATATGTGGAATGTATATTCGACAACAAACGAGACTGGAGGATACACGTGAAATTTTACAGCATCCTCAAACATCACTTTAACCATTCTATTAAAGTCAGGCACAAAATCCTAAACATCATTTTAAGACCCCAACTATTCTATGGTTGTGAATTATAGACAAAAGGGTGACAAAAAACCAAAGATATTATTTGGGTCGTAAATGTAAATTTAAGATATTATGTGCGGCCATTGAGTGGTCTGAAATTTTGAATTTTAGTGAGAAGTTGTAAATAGTAGGCGGAGTGCCGGTGTTCTAAGTTTATTATAAGAATTTCAAAATGACAATTCCTGGCTTATATTTGGTTTCTACAATACAATTTTCCTGCGTTCCTTTCTCTCAATTTTCGTGCGTTTCATGTATTTACCAAATAATAAAGCAATTACTGCTGTAAAGTACACTAAAAGTAACTGTATCTATGACGTCTTTGTTAATTTTGTACGTTGCGAAATACAATAACGTCGCTTGAAGTATTTAAAAATGTAAATAAAATAAGGATTTTTGAGCTTATTGTTCAGATAAACTATTTATCGTATTAATAACAACCGCACAGATTAGACCTATTATTTCTAAAAGGAGCTTGTTCCAAAATAGCAGTTGTCGTTCTTCTTAAGTATTTTTATCCTTTTTTTTAAACAGCTGCCAAGATAACTCATATTGGAAAAACACATACCACTGTTCAGAATGCGATTTTCATTTTGGAGGAAACGTTTGTACATCAGAAAGAGCGAAATTAACAAGGCACTAAAAGCGCCTATAATGCTCGAACTTGCAGCAAGCAATACGCCAGAAATGATCAAAAGGCTAAAACAATACGAAAAGGGGGACATTCAGGATCTGGCTACGAGTATGTAACCCAAAACAACGAATAAGTAAATCTTAGATAAAATAACAAGAAACAGACCCATTGGGAATGCCACATAGCAATCCCGAGCTGGCAAGCCTCGTCTATCACTACCACAAAAAGTGGTTAAGAAGGTAAACAAAACAAAAATTGTATTGCTAAATTGAATCTGTACAAATAGAATGACGCAGAAACTCTTAGTGATATTAGTAAAAATACCCATCATTTTAAGACCTCAACTACACTATGGTTGTGAATTATAGACAAAAGTGTCGCTAAAACCTAAAGATAGGGCAACCATAGCGCAAAACAAAATCATGAGGAAAGTGCTCCTATATTGTGGAATCATTTCTAAAAAGAACCTGTTCCAAAATAACAGGTCCCGTACTTATCAAGCATTTTGATCCTTTTGTTCAGAATGCGATTTTACATACAAACTAGTGTTCAGAATGCGATTTTAGTTTTGGAGGAAACGTTGGTACATTAGAAACAGCGCAATTAATGAAACACTAAAAGCGTCTGTAATGCACGAACTTGCAGGAAGCAGGAGGCCGGAAATGATCAAAAGGCTAAAAGAATACGAAAGAGAAGACATTCAGGTTCTGGCTACGGATATGTAACACAAAACAACGAATAAATAAACATTAGGTAAAAGAACAAAGAACAAATCCATTGCGAATGCCACAGCATTTCCGAGCGGGCAAGCCTCGCCTATCACCACCACGAAAAGTGGTTAAGATGGAAAGATTAGGTAAACCAAAAAATGTTCTTGTATTGCTGAACTAAATCTGTACAAATAGAAGAACCTCTAGTGATATTAATTAGTAAAAATAAACATCTATAAAATCACTATAAAAATATTTACTTAAAATTGAAATATATATATGAGTCGTTAGACATCTTCTCATCACCATATTAAGACCCCAACTACTCTATGGTTGTGAATTATGGACAAAAGTGTCAGTAAAAGCTAAAGATAGGGCAACCATAGCGCAAAACAAAATCATGAGGTAAGTGCTTAACGCGCTTTCCTGCGACCATTATTTGGGTCGAAAATGTAAATTTGGGGTATTTATGTACGGCCATTGAGTCGTCTGAAATTTTGAATTTTACTGAGAATTAAGTAGTAGGCGGAGTGCTGGTGCAAACATTGTAAGTTTATTATAAGAATTGCAAAAGGATAATTCCTGTCGTGTAGTTCGTCTCAACAATACAATTTTCCTGCATTCCTTTCTTTCATTTTCTACTTAAAATATTTACCAAATAATAAAGCAATGACTGCTGTGAAGTGCACTAAAAGTGATTATATCTGTGACGTCTTTGTTAATTTGGAAAGTTGCAAAAACAATAACGCCGGTTGACGTATTTGAAAATCTAATAGAATAAGGATTTTTGTGCTTATCGTTGAGATAAACTGTTTGTCATATCAATAACAACCGCACAGAATAGACTCTTATATTGCGGAATTATTTCTAAAAGGAACCTGTTCCAAAATAACAGGTCTCGTTCTTATTAAGTATTTTTGTCCTTTTTATTTTCTTGAACAGCTAACGCATGTTGAAAAAACACTTAGCACTGTTCAAAATGCGATTGTAATTTTGGAGGAAACGTTGGTACATCGGAAACTGCGCAATTAACAACACTGAAAGCGGCAGTAGTGCATGAACTTGCAGCAAGCAGGAGGCCAGAAATTATCAAAAGGCTAAAATAACACAAAAGGGGGAGGGAGATTCAGGACCTGGCTACAGGTATGTGACCCAAAACAATGAATGAGTAAACCTTAGGTAAAAGAACAAAAGCCAAACTCATTGGGAATGTTACATAGCAATCTCGAGCGGAAAGTGAGAGGAAAAATAGAGGTAAACAAAAAAAGAGTTTTGTATTATTGAATTAAAATTTACAAATAAAAAGAACAACGGGTGATATTAATAGAAAAATGCATCTATAAAATTATTATAAAAATATGCGTCATCTCAGTGTGACATCCCATCATTTAAATTTTTGTAGTCCTACTTAATTCTGATTTTAAGTTATCTGAATGTTCGAAGAAATATTATAAAATAAAAACGGATTATTGGCGTGACCAAACTCGGAAATATACTAAAAAATGACTTAGTTGCCAACATCATCGTTTGAAATTAGATGTTTCCCTTTCGATGATAAATTATCACACGCAATGATAATCAGATGACACACGTGTTTACACATATCAATATACACATATTTATAGAACTTATGTTGATGTACAGTAAGTATGTACGTGGTGGTTATAAATAAGGTGATCAGGTGTTTTTGATTACATAAGAGAATTATTTTATGTAAAGCGCCGCGTCACTGTATTTAGTTTAAAAGTAGTGTGTTTTATTGAGGTTAAGGCTATCAACTACACAAAAATATTTAAAATGCTGTACCTATAGCGTTATCGCGTAATAATATAGGCTGTCGTTGTATGTTGTGTATGGATTATTACTGGACATTATTATCGATGTTAAAAAGTCAGACCAGATTGGTTCGGAATTTAATTATTTTTATCTATCATATTACTTGGAATACACTATATGGCTACATGAATTCGTGAAATGAATCAATTTTTAAGATTTCGTTAGAAAGCACGTTTTGGAGACCCTTGAGCATGTTAAGGTGTTTTAGTCTGTGTATTAGAATGTACGTTGGATATAGCATTAGTCGATCCATTCATTTAGCTAGGAGCCATGATTGATAAACAAGGAAGCTTCCATGCAGAAATTCGAAGGTGCACCTAGTTATGCAGAGATTGCCGCTCTAACTAGTTAGAGCGGCAATCTCTGTACTGACAACAATTTGGAGACAGAATATCAGTTTATCCCTTAAAATCGATTTGGTGCAATCACTGGCGCACACTGAAAGAGGATTCTTTTGCGATGTGGTGCTGGAAGAAAATGCTCCATATTTCGTGGATTGAAAAACAGACAAATAGATCAATCCTGAGGTAAGTAAAACAACCTAAGCACCTGTTCAGCACTAAAAGATCTTTACTATTTTCGGACATATCACCAAATCAAGAAACTTACGTTGAGGATTAGTATGCTTGATACTATATCTTGAGACAGCTCTGCGAACAACTACTATCCGAGATAGATAGAATAAGATAGAAAAAAACTCAATATCTCTTTTCTTCGATATCTTTCATGCAATATCCATGCACTTTTAGTGATATCTCTGTTGTTGGAAGCACCTTCGAATATTTTTACAACGCAAGGTTTCAGCATTTACGTATAAATCGCGCGCCTTTTTTTGACGTTTGTTTTAATCAGCAAATTGAAAAGCGATATCTCTTTTATAAAGGGGATACTCAAAATGTTTAGAATCACTCTACCCATTTTATTTTACTTTTCATGTACTATGTGCCTATGTTGTACTGAAAGGTATATTTAACATAGTTTTATGAACTTCTGATCTCAAGATTTTTATTGGGGTATAATGTTTTTGGTGTCTTAAGTCAAAAAAATCATTGTTAAATATTAGATGTACCTGTTTGCAGCAAAATTTTACGATCTGCTGGCCAGAATGCATTTTTTTTTGTTTAATAAAGAGGTGAGGGATCAAACTAAGATACCAGAAATGCGGTGCCTTTCGAGAATATAATATTTACGATAGGAAGATTTGGGTGCTATAAGTTAACAAGCACCATAATGGTGAAATAAAAATATTGATGTTGTAAAACGAGAATGTGATCGGACCAGAATGCAATTGCAAGGATAAAATAAAAATAGGGGAACGGAAGAATGCATTTTAGAAATTGATTCGAAAAACTTAATAGATACGATAGAACATGACTTATGAGGATGCCGTATCAAATCGTCACCAAAAAGTTGGAAGGCAAGTGAAGAATCGCAGATTTAAATGACCTGGACGAAGTAAAGGAAATTGTTGGTGTCCTTTTCAGAAGCATGCATTTTTACATATAAAAAAACATTAGAAAAGTCCGTGAAAGTCCATGAAAACTTAAAAAATCTCGTCCCGGGCAGACTTTAACGAGGTAATAAAAAAGAGCACCATGGATTCCTCTATATGAGGCAAATAAACTTGTCTCCGATTAAAGGAATTTAAACGTAATAGGAAATATTGAAATATCATGTTTAGCATTTCATTCCATGGTTGTAAGAAGGATGTCTTTTTAATTTTGCATATAGCTTTAACAAAAAGCAATGGTTTAAATTTCAGTCCTCCATTGTTTTTCAAAGTATTTTCCACCATTGCCGATGCACTTTTGATTTCGCTCAAACCAAAGCAGTTATTCCACTCCTCAATGGGTATGCTTGAAGTAGTCATTTGGAAAGCATCTACTGCATCTTCAGCTGATTGAAATCGTTGATCACACAGTGCATTCTTGATAGAGGGAAATGTAAAAAAATCGTTCGGACTTAAGTCAGGACTGTACGGAGGATAATCAAGCATTCGATGTTTTGTTGCTCCAAAAACTCAAATGTTTATCGAGCTGTGTGAGCACTGCCATTGTCATGGTGAAGTTTTTCGCAGCTCGGAAATGATTTCTGGCAAACAAACGATTGTGTACCTATCAGCACTTACGGTTCTTCGATTTTGTAAAGGAATTGTTACCACATGTCCGGATTTTGATACAAAAGTTGCGACCATCTGTTTCAACATACTGCGGGAACGGATGACTTAGATGGGTTCTCTTCATCTTGAAACACCTAAACAGTAGACTAAACAGGGTTCATAAGAATAAATATAAGACTCGCCACCATGATGATACAGTCCATATTTTTGGGGTGACCTGTGTTGAAACGATTCAGAGTTCTTCGTCACGAATTGGCACGATCCGCCATTTGTTCCTCGGTCAACAGATGCGACATCCAACCAGAAACTATTTTTTTCACGCCCAACTTATCATGTAAAATCTTTTGGATTCAGGTATTAGAAATGCCCAAGGAACTCTCGATTTCCCGGAAAGTTACATGAAGATTTTCATTAATCATTTCACACACAACATTAACGTATTCCTGGGTGACCGCTGATTTTCGTGGACCTGACCTTGCATCATCGCTGAGATTTGTGCATCCATGTTTGAATTCAGAGTACCAGCAAGAAATAATCGATTGATGTGGTGCTTCATTACCACAAACAGCAATCAACTCAGCAAGACATTGCTAGTGCCATAAACTTCTTCGAAAGTTGTAAAAACTTATCACTTGGAAATGCTCTCGATTTCTGAATTCCTTACTAACTTTAAAAATTCACTGTGACTAAACCGCTAATTGTATTTTGACGAAATTTTCAACACGTGTCATTATAATATTGAGGTTAATTTCGGAACCATATTTTTTGTTACTCACGCCCTCTATGTGGCTGTATGAAAAATTAAAATGGCATACCTCGTAATAAATTATATAATCTGACATGTAACTACCTAATTTTGTACAACTTTCTTTTGCCAGCGTGTTTTCTTATTATTTATTCATAACTTTTGCGTTAAATACTCACCTATTTAGTTTTACTTGTCTCAGCTACGATTACGTAAAAAAAACATACATATGCTATACATTTAGAATAAAACCACTGTGTTTTATTAGTTTCCAATTTAGCGCTGACCCCATTTTCTATATTAGGTTTTGTTGTCATTTTAAAATTATTGGATCTATTAATTATCGAATAAGCTAATTATTGTTATTATTAAAGTATCCATTGTAATTTATAATAATAATTATTATTAATTTGTCTAATTTATAAGTGATTAATTTCCCCCGCGACTTACTTATAGAACATAAGGATATCCACAACTTCTCTTTCGTTTTATTAATCCGATGAATGTATTAATGTCTTTTTCTGTTTTTGTTAATTAGTAACGCCGTTTGATTAGTAATTATAAATAATATATATTAGTGAAAGTTCTTTGGGCTCTTCATATTCAGAAATGATAATTATATTTATTTGCCACAAGAAAATAGCATCTGAAAACAGAAAGACTAATAATAATAATAACAACCAATCATTTAGTCCCTTTCCCTCCCCTTCTTCTTTATTTCACCTCACTATACACTATATTTCCCATCTACTTATTTCTTTTCATGATTTTTCTCAATATCGCTTGCCTCTTGCCCCAGATTTATTCTCCAACTCTCCGCTTTTCGTTTTCCTTCTATTCCCCATACTAATCACTGACAAAACTTTATCCAATGCTCCCAATTTTCCTCTTATCACACTCTTATCACACTTAGAGATATCACTTATCACACTCTTTCATCTAATACCCTTCTACACCTGAACCTCGCTATCATCTTCTTTACGCTCATACTTCTTTCAAACAATAAATACTTTGGCATTTCCCAATCTTATTACAACCACTTATAGTTCCTATTATATTTACTCCCCCTAATTCTTTCATTCCTTTCTTGAAATTCCACATCCATCATCCTGTTTTCCACTTCATTATGGATACTTGATTATCTTATCCTCGCATATGCCTATTCGGTTTCTCTCAGCCAGCTATTACCTCCTCTCATGTATCCTTTATGTATCCAATTTGTATTCTCTCTAACTCCCCATACCTCTACCTGATACATAATTATACTTCTCACACAGTCAATATCATCATTCTCATTTTTCACTGAATCACTCAACCATTCCTCCCATACACTTCTCATTCTCTCCTACTAATATTTTCTTCAGAAAGACGAACAAGTTGAATTTATTTGGACAATGTCCGGGCAAGACTGGATAAGATGCCCGATAAATTATAATGTTATTGTATGTAAAATTTGTTAATTATTTATATATTAATATGAAATTTTCCTTTGTTTCAGTAGATAATAGCGAAGTAGTGTACGACCCATTAGCTGGATCACCATCACCTCCACCACATCATCATCACCTGCATCAACTTCATCATCATTCCTCATCCTCTCCATCTCCTAGTGCTGTCACCTCACTTAAACTTCATCACAGTCTTATCGTTCCTTCCTCTACGAATCAATCACTATCCCATCACAACCAATCAAGATTGGCTGATTCTTCCAATCATCTTCATCCACACCATCCAACTGGCGGCGGAGGTGGAGGATCTACGACGCATCACTCCCATCATCGAGCAGCTCTTCTCCAAGGACTGTTGTCCTCGGGCCAACATGTTGGATTACATCATGCGCATGCTCTTATTACTGCCACACGAACGTCAGCCTATACGACACATAATGGAGTCTTGGGAGGTGCTAATACCGGTAAGTGTAGATAACTTATTTAATTCAAAATTGAAATCTGTAGCCCAAAATTGTATAAAATGTTTTGTGAAATTATTTAGTACGTAAGTTTGCTATTCATTTCATTTGAGACATTATAAAGGACTAGTCACGGATTTAGCCCAGCTCAATTTTAATTTTTTAGACAATAGTCTCCGTGGAAATGACGACGTTACGACTGACGGTGTCTGCTAGCACTATTATGTTCTTCTATTAAAATTCTTGTAATATGTATATAATAAATGACGTCATAGATGCGCCAAATTGTAGCCTTATTAAAACAACCAAAACCGCTGTCGTATGAGCTGGCCACATATTCGCAAAGCGGATGTTAATCTTAATTTGTCATGCATTTTATGCCACAATTGGGAAGTACAAACTCGGATTACTTTTACCATCCTGGAATTTTGGAAAATATAAAATTAAATCCCGGGATTGATCCCATTGAAACTACATCTTTGTTAAATAAGCATTTCTAGTAACAAAAATATATGTTTTTTCTATAGAAATATGACATTGAAAATATAAAAATTTTAATTCTAAAAATAAAAATTAATAAAAAATATTTGTTTTCTACTTATATG
>WYDF02083454.1:0-11087 GCA_009867245.2 Adranes taylori | reverse complement strand
ATACCGAAAGATTTAATACTTAATATCGAGAGACTTAATATTTAAATATGTAACATTATTGTAAATTATTTTATATTTTAAATCTCGTTTATTTTATTAATCTATTCCATATGTTAAAGTAATCATATACAAATTGTAAATAAACGTATAACTAAGTGTTATTTAATTCATTATTATAATACTCACTTAAACTATTCATTTTGACCCCTAATATTAACTTCGAATATTCTCCCGAGGGATGAATACCACAATGTCGGAAGCTAGATACGGGACATAGTAGAGTACAGTGTTGGATAACAATTAAATAATTCTTTTAAGTTTGAATTCTATGAATAAAGTCAATTAAATTGATTAGGCAGCAAGTTCATTTACTGGAATAAACTAGAATATATTGAAATGAATTAATACTATAACTGTGTGTAATTATAAAATAAGTTTGTAATGGTAGGAACGACATAAACTGTAGGTAAAATAATTTAATAAATAATTGTAGAAGTTATTTGCCGAGAATTGAGAATTGTTTTTTAATCTATTTGCACGTAGTAATTGAATACATATATTATTTTATTATCTTGATGAGGGGTTATGTATTTTGAATGCACGAATTATAACTTTGCTCACATGTACGCATATCCTAAATCATTCTAAATACATTTTGTTAGATTATACATATGTTTTATTCCAATCTCCTTGATTAAAAAAAACGATTTGTTGTTGATTTTTGATGGGCTTATGTTTTATTTAGGGTTATGTAGAATGTAGGGGTTATCTTTATGTAGAATGTAGGGTTTATTTAGGGTTATGTAAAATGTAGGAATGTAGGGTGATAAGGTTATGTAGAATTCAATAAGAATAGTACTCGTAACGCTAGCAATGACAAAATCTTGTATTTTATTTTAAAAGGTAATATGAAACTAGGAATTATAGTCATTTAGTAGTAGGTAAATTAAAGTAGGTATTAAATAACGCATTTTGTAGTTATTGTACGAAAGGATCCCGTAGTGTAGGCGAGAATCGCCTCGTACCCCATAAAAGGATTTTTTCTTACCAGTCACGTGTTCATAAGAGCACCCCCAAAGTTAACCTTGATAATATAACCCAGACATTTGGATAAGATAAAGTATGCTTAGGTTATACCAAATTCAATAATAACTTACTTCAACTCCATAAACAGCAGCATCTGATAAATTAACGACATTACTAATAACTGCTTCAATTTCAGATGTCGAAACGTTTTCACCTTTCCATCTAAAAAATATATTCGTTTTGTTATTAATAACAGCTCTTAAAATTATTATTTATATTCTAGGACTTTACTGCTTATATAAATTAATTCGCTACCGGTTTCGGCTTCTGGCCATCGTCAGGTGAAACCAAAAGTAGTACATTAATTTATACAGTACAAGATATTAATTAAATTGTACTATGTAAATTAATGCAATACTTTTCAAGTTTCACCATACGATAGGCAGAAGCCGAAACCGGTAGTGTATAAATAAATAGATGTGACAACAAAGAAGTACCCTATTACAGCACTAATCAAAACCCTTACCGATCAAGAACAATAATGAAAAATGATTCTATTCCAAGGATTAATAAGCCCAAATTAATTCATAATAAATTCATGTTTTATTGTTGTGAGTAAAGAATTTTTTAATTCAAAACAATAAAAAACGCTATATATTTTACTTAAACATAATACAAAAATTCAAAATTAAGTTTTTAAAAGTGATCATTTTTAATGTGTAAAATTTAAATTTTTGCTGCTGTAACTATTGTTAAACTATTAAAAGTGATTGTATATTTAATGTGTAGTATTTACTAAGTATTGATGTTAAATATAACATGTTGCTATCAGTTTTAACAGAAAAATGCTACTCAAGTATGTAAAAATATTGAAGACTAGATGATAACCCGTCGTAAAGCGACTATTCTCTACCAGGTCATATTTTATATTATTGATAAGTTATAATATGTAGATGCTACGCTTGTCGCCGACAGACTATGCCGTAGAATACATCTAAGAGAAAGATTATGCCCCGTGTGTAAAACACTGAAACATATGTAAGATATGCCTCAGATGTAAAACACTTCAGAATGATGCTACACTATAAATTATATAAGTAAGCGTTCCAGACGGACGGACAAAGCTAGACGTTTATATATAAGTATGTTACTAAAACGATATTAAATGATTTTATTACTCATAATCGGTTCAATAACTTTTTGAGCAACCCTTATACAAACGTAATTATTACATATAAGTACCAAATTTTAAATCTCGTAACAACTTGTTGAATGGATAAAAAATAGGCCCCTCAAGATAGAATAATAAGCCATTTATTTGTTTTAAATACCTGAATGTATCGCCAGTTCGATCTTTGAAATAAAAATAACCGAGCTCGTCCTTGACTAGTATATCTCCACTATTAAAATATCTGTCGCCTTTTTTGAAAACATTTTCCAAAACTTTTTTCTTGGTAGCTCCAGAGTCAGAATATCCTTCAAATCTAAGTAATGGATGATTTGCTCTGATCTGGCAAGCAAAAACACCAGCCTCGCCAGGTTTGCAAGCTATACAAAGATCTGTTTCAGGGTCTCTCAATGGCTCGCTAGTTTCTTCAGAGCAACGAATTAATGTAGCAGGAAATAAAAATGGTATGGTCGGCGGAATGAAACCTACGGCGCCGGCTGTACCATCGATGTTAACTGTAAATTTGTTTTATAAATAAAATATATTTTGTAAATCGTTTTTATGACGTGATCCATAATGTATTAATAAACTATTTAATTACGTACCGGTTCACTAAACTCTATAAACTCGTACTTGTTGCGATATATTTCCGAATTAAAACACTCCATCGTTCGGCGATCTGCGTCGTTTGTTATTTCTATTGTATGATTGACGTTTCTGATTTTCGAATTTTCATTCCTGTGTTGTCATGTTTTTTTATTAATGTGTTATCTTTTTTCCCTTAACAAATACAACTCATACCATCATTATAGACAACATAATACACACAAGCCTCAAATTCACTATAGAAACCGAAGAAAACAACAAGATAAATAATTTAAATTTATTAATCAGCAAATCAAATAGCGATATAAAAAGATCATAAGCTCAGATTCAAGTCATCCACAACACAAAAAAGCTGCATTCATATCACTATTCCACAGACTAAAACAGTATCAACATCATAAGAAGATCACAATAAAGAAAAACAGAAAAGACGATAAATAGATAAAAACAGGGTATACTCAACACAAAAATTATCAAGTATTTACAATAAAGTAATAGAAACAAACGAAAATTCCATGCAAGAAAAAAGAAACGAAAACAAATATTCAACATTCACATTTTCCAACAAAACCATATACAAAATAGCAAAACTAATGAAACCTTACAACATAACTTACAGAACTAAAAATAATCTCATAAATCGACTAAATCATAATGTAAACTACGCTGACTAATAAAAACAAAGCGCAATATATAAAGTATATTGCGCTTGTGTAAAGTATATAAAGTACTCATTTCGCAAACAATCTACTTTCTCTATGACCATTATAACAATCAATCAAAAAAATCTAGACAAACAAAATATTAAAATATATAAACACAAAATAAACCAAAACATATTAAACGAACAAACACAATGCAAGTTCGACAGCAATTACAACTTAAAATATTACATAAACACAAAACAACTAACACCACAACTATACTAATAAAACAAACCAAACAAGATAACACAATAAAAAAACAAGACAAGACTGGAACAAAAAATTGAAGGTCGGACTTAGAAAAATGTGCTGAAAATAATGTGGAATATTCAAAGGGCATAAAAACACAAACGGCGACATCAGATATATTATTATTATTATAGAATTGGCTCATATGTGTCAAAACTAAAGTGCAAAAAATGAAAGAGCCAATTAAAAACTCACAAGAATTAAATTTTAATTGCACTAATACAATTATATGTACAACAAGTAATATTAGGAATGAACATAATGTAAAACATGTTAAAACTCATTACGGCCACAGTTCAGATATTCAACATCTGAGAATTAGTCAAAATGATTTCACTGCGATAGCTAGAAAATTGGCAATTGGTGCCAGTAAAAAAAGGTCTATAAATATGAAATATATAAGTATAGTTTGAAATAAGATATATACATATTATTGACAATTTTTTTAGAATTTTAGCTTCAATTCGTAATAACTTCGATATTCAGAATATGAAAAGAGCTGAGTTAGTTACCCAAAAGGATATTCGCAACACTGAAATCAAATTTCACAGTGACATAAAGATGGAGTTCGTCACCAAAATGACGCTTTGAGCGTTGAAATGTGGGCGGAAGAATATGGAATTGTTAATTAAATATGATTATAATTATTACATTCGAACAATGTTATTTTACTTTTAACTTAAAAATTTTTAAACCTTGGATATCTCATTTTACTAGTAAATGCGAACAAACGAAACATACTTAATATTTTTTTATGCAGGTAAACTCTATGTTTACCTCTTGTAAAGCAACTCTAAAATAAAATATATTTGGTGCATGCGCATCTCTAGGAGGTTGGTCCGTTCTTTAGCCTCTCGTGAAATCAGCAACATTACACGTCAAACATACAACAGAATTAACAAACGATGCGGATCGTCCGACGATGGGGTTTTAACTCTGAAATATATCACAACAAATACGAGTTTAGTGAACCGGTACGTAGTTTAATAGTTTATTAACAAAATATATACCAATATTATTATTCTTAGATATTTATTAAAATAAGATATCGAGTAAAAAAAAGTTATTGTGACAGTTAGTCGCGAATTTAGGCGGCTCCGTTGCCGCATTTTAAAATGTTAGTTTAACATCCAAAATATCTTCAGCTCCCGTCGTCAAGTTTTGTTTTTATTGAAAAGTAGAATAAATAAAATCTAAGATAATCCCCATCACTCTAAGATGATCGATTAAACTACATAGTGAAAACACTCACTTAAGTTACTGTTTCCTTCAGTAGATCCATAAAATTCATATATTTCAGGTATTCCAAATCTTTCTTTAAATTCATTCCAAATTTGCTTTTTCAAGCCATTGCCTGATATAAATCGGAGATTGTGTTTAGGTTTTCCGTCATCAGGAACAGCTAATAGATATCTACAGATTTCTCCTATATACTGAGCGCCCTGCAATATATTGCAATACTTAAATAAATGTAGCTATAAGAATATATCCTTCCAAAATAATGATTAATGTAAAACAAATGAGATCAATATATATATATATCTATAGAATATATGTATTCGCATAAGGAATCCAGAGCCGGAGGACTGATATTATATGAAAACACAGAAATGGGCATAGTTAGAAAAATTACAAAGAGATTTGAAACCGTTACCTTCCATCTAGGATAGCAACTATGTGACGATATTTATATAATTGAGTGAAGTGCTTAAATGAAAATACAATTTACGTTTAAACTGTTTAAAAAAGAACATCTCTAGCAGCAAATGATATCTTACTGTGCATTTATATTTAGCGCAATCGCTCCAGAAGTTTCTAGCCGAAAACTTTTTTCTGATTACTGTAGGAAGTCCTGTAACTATCGTTTGACCAATACCAATGATGCCACCACTGCTATGGTATAATGGCAATGGATCATATATTATATCATCTTGGTTCATTCCAATCATAGAATAAAATCCGTACGACATAAACAAGAACCTAAAATTAATGAGATAGTTAATATTTCTAAATTTAAATAAGTCACGATTCATGATTTGCATTAATATTTGTTTCATTTTGTTTTAAAATACTTAGATACTAAGCGATACTACTAAATACTGAGCGAGGAATGATGAAACCTAGGTTTCTTCAAAACATAAATTTTTAAATACATCAACCGCATCTATAGGGTCAAAGATCATTGTCCGCGCTGTTTGTTCTTCACATATATGAATAACAAGAAATCGTTAGGAACCAAGTCAGTACTAGATGGCCGATGACACATCATTTCGTTATTTTGAATGCTCAAAAAGACGCCGATGCGTATGAGCTTGCAATGTCGTTGTGGAATGATCTGATTCTCCGATTATTTCTGGCAAACAAATGGTTGCTGTGTACCATTTGGAATTGATTCTTAAATGATTCTGTAAAACCATGGTTGCATTTGTACAGTTTTTCCGAAAAAAAATAGCTGACGATTTGATTTGATATGCTTCGAGCGCCAACAACTCCCAATATTATTAAGCTGACCAATATTATCATGGTACAAAATAGCGTGTCGTTGTTTGTTTGTTTATTTTGCGTTCTTCGTCTACTAAGTGAAATTAGCATTAAACCAGGTATTAAAAAAGGTGCCTGTTTAAACCATTGACTTAAGCCTCCCCCCCCCTATATTTTAGGGGGGCTTGATTAGTGGAGAATTTACTATATATATTTTTCCTTGATCAATCACATGTATTAAAGAGAGTCTAAAATTAGCTATATTATATGATTGTATTAGAAACTCCCTAAATTTAGGGGGTTTCGTTACAAGGCACTCTATAATATTTTTTTATTTATTTAGTGTCTATTAAAAAAGTGTCCCCTAAAATTTAGGGGCTTCCTAATACAATCATCTAATATACAAGTAAATTTTTAGCATCTTTAAAAATGCTAAAAACTATTAATAGGCGTTTTGAAGCACCTTCAGTAAATTTTTCTAGGTGTGGAATTCGGCTAGCACAAGACGTGTAAACGTGTTGGAAGCTGATAAGTTTTGCAAAAATACCAAGCAACCATTTACAAAGCAAGTAATATATTATGTACTATATACAGTAGGACATCGATTATCCGAACTAATTGGGATCGGGGAAAATTCGGATAATCGAACTCTTGAAAAATTATACAAGGTGTGTTAAGTAGGTTAGAGTAAATGCATTATGTATTACTATGTGTAAACATAAGTAAATGCATGTACATATGTACTATGTAGATACATACATACTTAGAAATGTTGCTGCATGTCTCTGGCGAGTAATATAATTATTTATAATATAATATTTTATTCTATAATATAGGAGTAATATTTTTAGCGTAGTAATATTTTTTATCTTCTTAGCCTAAAAGTGATAAAAAATTGAAAAAAACATACATAATAAACAATTGAGTGTTTGGATAATCGGCGAATTGGATAATCGACGTTCGAATAATCGGCCTATTACTGAATTTACATTTTATTTTCACTTTATAGTTATCAGGGGTTAAAATAAGTTTAATTTTATGCTTCAAATTTTTAACGAATTAAGCTAATTTAAGGGTTGCTTTTGGGTAATCATTTCTAACAGAATGGAAGGACAAAAACTGCCCACTGCTTATTGAATGGACTTGCCTTGTTTACAGATATGGCCAAAACAAAGTAGAGGCCCAGATGTGCACAGGAATTGTTTCAGAGAGCTGGCTGGAATAAGTGAATCTTCATCTTATCTGATAGGCTGCACTTAAATCCCTCAAAGTTAGAGAGGTGCATACTTGCTTCATCCACAAATCCACTCTTTTAGGTAGGAAAATATCGTGGCGGGTTTATGGGTATTAACGCATTGTGGAACGAAGGGTAATAAAATGGCGGACAACCTGGCAAAAAACCAGAGGATCTAATGATTGGACCTAAGTCCATATGCATATGTATATGCAAATGACGTGCATATGTATTAAGCAACATATCATCAGGACACAATTAGAAAATAAACACAGAAACCATTGGAAAAATGGGCATGAAACACACAAAATGTTTCATAGCAGGTCGCTTAGGCAAAAGCAAGACAGAGCTAATGAACTAGGGAAAAATGAGAACAGTAGTAAGTCTCATTAAAGGATACAACTTCTGATGAAATACTTTAACACGATGGGACTAAGGCAGAGGATGCAACCAAGGGCAGAGGATGGAGATAAATTGTATTACGTATTGTACCAATGCGAAGCCTATACCTACATATTTTAGACGGAATAGCTTTGGGACAACTAAATAGCGCCCAGAAGAAATTGGCCGAATTCTGGTCAAAAGGATACGGGATATTTCTGATAGCACAAGATGAACTTCTTGGCGAATAGACCAGATAAAGAAACACACCAGATCTTGATGGCCACAGTTTTAGGAGACTCTTCTCCACCCAGTTCTGAAATTATAATAATACATTTCTTTATAAAAACAAAGATAACAGACGCAATTATTAAAATAAGTCCAGACTAAATACCTCATATGAGTGATGATAGCTGCCTTCGGTAATCCAGTTGTGCCAGATGTATATATATAGAGAAGTTTATCTTTAACTTTAGATACATGCAATACATCAGTGGGTGTACTTCTTGTAGATTCTATTGCCTTTCTGAGATCTATAACATTATCTAAAAGTGGCTTTTCACTTGCTGGAGTCTCTTTAAATTGATATAATTTGCAACCATTTAAGGAATTTCTTATTGCTTGAACAGCTATAATTAAAAAATACACAATTAAAAAATAATCTGTATGTTGCTCAGTAGTGACTTAAATTTTGCGACATATAAAAGCAATATGAGTGAGTTAGAAATTTCTAAGAACTCTAGCAATTTTTTTTTTTTGGGAAGTTATGCAAAAATCAAAATATGAATCCATTTTTAAAGGAGCGTAATAATAAATGCAGATATTTATCTATCAAAATGTATGCCTGAAATATCATTTTTTGTATAAAAAAGACTAATGTCAAATTACTCCAAAATTAAGTTGTTCCAGTGACTGACTTTTACGAAAATTTTCGACATCATCTGCTTTATGTAGCATACACTTATTTAAATGCAAGGTGTACTCACCTTTTTATCTGGTTAAATAATTTAGTTACTTTTGGAACTTCCAACGTAAATCTGGTTAAAAATGTAGTTACCTTTGGAATAGCCTCTAGCATTAAAAAAAAATAAAAACATATATGTCTATTTACATTCAACATGGCGCCATCTCCCACCAAATGTACAGCAGTATAGACAACGAACAATGCATTCCCATGCATTTGTTTCACAAGTTCCGAGGCATCCGCCAATATTTTAATACATTCTAGCATATAAACGAGAGGAATGGTGAATGCGTCACTAACATAGCATACCCATATTTTGCCGACCGATACGTTGCTCCACAACTCTATATTTTAATACATTATACCAATATTTTAATACATTATATGGAAAAAGGTAATGACGTGGTAAATGCGCCCGGCATTTACCCCAAGCCTCCACCACAATTTTATCCAGAACTCTTTGTTTTACCATACTATTATGTAAAATATGTCCGCAAGAAACTGCGACGGATTGAAGACATAATGATCTCCATTAAATCAATTATTTGACTTGTAGTTTATTAAACTTATTATGTACGTTTATGGTATATATATATATATATACTTTTATTTCTTAATTTACTGTTACCATATCCTACTATATACCTAGAAACATACTACATACCATTTAAGTATTCCGATCCAAATATTAAATATTTAGAGTTTGCAGCTTTTATTGTATGAATTAAAGCTTCTGAAGAAAGATTGGTGTTTATCAGCGCCGAAATACCACCAGCCTTTGCCACCGCCAACCATATGCCAACATATTCGGGTCTATTTTCTAAAAATAATGCAACCGTTTCTTGTGGTTTAACACCTTGCTCCTTGAAATAGTTTCCTGCCCTATTTGAATAATCCTCAAGCTAAAATCAAAGTTTAGATCACAAAAATACTTAATAATATATGGGCACATAAAAGAATTACAGTTATTTCGGTCTATGATATTTCTGGAAGAATCTGGATGAAATGTCTGAATAGAAAGGCGCAAGTGCATTGACAACGGGCGTAAATGAGCTATGGACTGGAAAAGTGAATGTTCTAGATGAGTGGAAACAAAGGGAATTAGTGCCAGTATATTAAAGCGGAGGGCTGAATGCTGTTGAAAACTGTAGGGGAGTGACTGTAATGAATGGGACATTGATTTCTAGAATAGCGAATAGAAAATTAGAGAATAAGCTAAAAGAAACCAAATGTCTTAGCAGTAACTCAGACATGGTTCATTACATACATAGTAACAATCAATTACATAATGCAAAAGGAATTTGATTTACGGAGGAAGCTCTATTTGCTAGGAAGAGATAGGAGAATAGCTTAAGTCAAGAAGTGGAATACAACAAGGTTGTTCTCTAAGTGCCAGTGTGTTTAATGTATACTTGTCTGATTTAGAAGAAGTAATGAGAAAGAAGCAGTCCGGAGGGATAGTGATAAATAAAAAGAAAATTTGGACTCTGTGATACGATGAAATTGTGTGTATGGCAAATAATAGATGAGTGAGATATGAAAAAGAGAGGGATTGAAGTGGGTGTAAAGATGGGTTCATTGAAGTGGGTGGAGACGTGGATGTAAAGATGGGATGTAAATATGTGGTTTGTATGGATTCAGGAAGATGATGAGATATGAGAGGAAATTGATGATCGATGACAATGATAGTGTAGTTAAATGGGTGTACTTAAATACAATGGAGGAGATGTTTGAAGGGAGAAGCATGCGTGTGTCGGGCAGAGAGAGGGGAAAGATTTCTGAAAGGATTAGATGGTTTATGGATGAATGGTATCATAAAATGAAGGACAAGAATTATAACATGATTGCAGTAATAGTACGAACGAAGGACTAGAAACTTAGAGCGGGATGTAAGTTGAAGGGAAACAAAATACAACGGTAGATATAAGTATATAATGGTTGAGTATTCAGAATATCAGAGTATTTGATGATGCATAGAAGTATGAAGGAAAAAAGGATGGTTACTAGATTTAGGTGTGGGAGCGAGGAATGTGAAACCCATATTGGATGAGGGAGGAGAAGAGAAGATGTAGCATATGTAGAAAAAGAGGCAAAATGGGAGTACTGGGTAAAATAATATGAGAGTTTGGAATGAAATGAGGAGGAAAGAAGTGGGCTGAAAATTGGAAGAGTTTTTTGAGACGGATTAGAGAGAATTAGAGTTAATAAAAAACATAGTATTAGGTATAAGGAAGAGGTAATTCGAAAGAATTCGATTTTTTTATGCCAAATACT
>WYDF02083443.1:0-11087 GCA_009867245.2 Adranes taylori | reverse complement strand
GAAAAAGAATATTATAAGTGTTTCATTATTTTGTAAAATGGCTGTAATGTTCTTTGGCATGAATAAATTATCTATCTCTATATTTGATCTATCACTTGAGCAGTTCAAATCATTATTAAAACAGAATATAGAAATGGTTGCTATTTAGATATTCATGGACTTACTTATTGTATAACTTTTCTGATTTAAATATTATTTTACTTTTGTATAAATTACGCTGTTAGTGCTTATAAACATTCATTAATGTATAAGGACTTAATAAGCTCTTGTAATAAACAATACCATGTTTGTCCTCGTTCCAATGTAATTTAATCAGAAACGCCAGTTATATTTAACTATTCGCACGCATTAATAAGTATTGATTTGGTTTATTCAGTGAATATATAAGTATTTGGAAGGCGTTAATGATTTTATTCTTAAAGAAACGAATATTTGTTTCAATTGCATGTATGCATTTCTTAAATCATTTTGAATACATTTTATTAAGTTTAAGCACTCTTTCATTTTATTAGCCTGAACTATAAGAGATGATTCTGATTGTTAAGGTTCCACGCTACCATTAATTGCCTAGATAAATTTATGATCAAATCTGAAATGTACCGTTGGGGAGTAAGACTCTCCTAAAAATAACGTGATAAATACCATACACCCAAAATACATTCGCGCCAAAAAACTATATAAATTTTTGCAAAATGTTAACCTTTTTGAAACACTTGACAAGCACTTTCTCAAACTTCCTCACAAACACTTTCTCAAACTTTAACAATTTAATAAAATCTTGTGGTTCCTTCTATAAACACTTACAAAAACGTTTCAACCAATTCTTAGATTCACTCCACATTCTCGCGTATTCTTAAAACATTTTTACAGAAACCTTTTGCCATGTAAGGAAAAAAGTAACGGATTGAATTAAATACAATCTGATGAAAGCAAGTTATCTTAATAATTTATATTCTCATAAATTTAAACTGCATTAAAAATATATTATATGCGAGAAGAACGTACTAATTCTTAGAATCTGAAAGATGTTCAACAAGATGCAAATGCATTCCATTCTATGAAAGATAAGTCGCACTATTTTACAGTTTTACTCTGGGGGACCAGTTTAGGCTGCCATTCTTGGCTAGTCTATACAGGGATATTTCCGGAGCTTGCATAGATTATTCAAAGATAAGTTGGTTTTAATAGTATGCGATTCTAATAGTTTTAAAGAAAATGTTCCAATTAAAATTATATCTATAGAATCAGTGCATGAACAAGGCATCACAGATTGGTATAGTCATATGGAACATCTTTCTAATTAATCACTTAACTGTTAAAATGCAAAAACTGATAGAAAGAATTAAATAGTTTTAACCATCTTAACTTTCAATTATTAATTCTATTTTGCTAAAATATGTGTCGTGACAATTTGGTGGAGGAGAAGCAGGCAGGTTTATCTTATTCTATAATTTAGATTCTAATGATTATATTTAATTCAACCATTTATATTTTTTCGTTATGTAGTGTACGGAAAACTCAAAAACACCTCAGGAAAGAACAAGAAAAAATATGTGGTATAAACGAATTAAAAATTGAAAATAGATTTTCAATTTATCTATTATTAACAAAAAGAGTAAGAACGAACGGTTCGTGACAACATGGAATAATTGGAGGGGTCCTATTTTTAAGGGGTCCCTTTTTAAGCACATGACAGACTCGTACTATGCGATTCACGTTTACTTGAAGAAAAATGCAAAATACTCGACGTTTTGACAAATCCATAGATTTTCTTTAACAAAATTCTGAAAATTTGCGCCATGAAAATACTAACCTTATAAATTTGATATTTTTCACTAGCGACAATATCCGCTAATTGTACGCACTCTGCATGTTCATTTGAATCGTATAGAACACGATACAGAAGTAACACACATTCCGGTATACAAATAGAACGTAAATGTGTACCATCACGAGCCCCAAACAACCAACCGCCATCAGGAAATAATAAAACATTATACAAGGCATTCTTAGCTGATTTCCCTAAAAATAAAATTTCTCCTACATTATGTAAAATTATTGAAAAACTCAAATTCTCAAACCTAATTCATTAATCGACAATTTCCATCGTTCATTTTCGGCTTTATATTGCGACATTTTATGTTGATGCGCAACTTTTTCCGTAAACGCGGCCGAATCGGATGGTTTTTGCGGTTCGAGAGGTTTCGATTGGAAATATTTAAACCAACTATTAAATGCATCGTGTGCTTCAAAATATGCCTAGAACAGAGAAATTTATAAATATATTCGTCCTAAAGAAAAATTGTAAGTATATTTACTTTATAACTTAAATATTCGCGAATATTCTGTGAAATTGAAACTGAAGTTTCACCACCGTCAAGTAATCGCTTAACTATATCGGTTGGAAGTTTATAGAATGCAAGTTGAGCAGCATCTGATTTATTGAGTGTGAGAAATGTGAATATCAATGCATTGGTTTGTCTTAGAGCTTCAGTTAATTGATCTTCATAGAAAAGTAACCAATCTAAAGCACCTATTTTATATTCATCTTTTTGTGTTATTTTAGTCTAAAACAGAACATTATTATTAAGAGAGAAAAATTAAATGAACTTTAATTATGTTCGTAATATTTTAAGTTTTCAATAAACTGCTGCAAATATTTATAAGTAATAGAGTATGTTAAAGAGAAAGTATGTTTTAAGGGTTTTTTTCGGATACTTATTCCTGACAAAGCGCAATGGAAAAATTAAACTGGCCACTGCTGCTGAATGAACTTGTCCTGTTTATAGGTGGGGCCAGGACGGAACAGGAGCCGCAATATATAAAGCAAAAACTTGGAAAGATATATCACTGTTTTACAAGCTAAAATAATGCCAATCATTTTCTTCTTATAATACAATGTTATGACACATGTAAAGAAAGCCAGTAGTGATTTTTCCGTCGTTAATGAGTTGGGGAATTCATAGATTTAGTGATCACCATCCAGTTTTCAATTAAATGCAAGAGGCCAGTTCTGAAACAAAATATCTATCAGAGTACAGTACATACAAAATAAAGGCATTTCGAAGCCAATGGAAGAAATGCGAATTCTCCTGATCTGTAAAGTAGCGAACTGAATTCTCTGTTGTTCAATAATTTGTTGTCGGAGATCATAGCTCCTACATAATTCGACAAATACCAAGCCACCAATGTCAAGCTAATTGGTCTATAATATTCGGTTTTTGTTCTGGCTCCATTTTTGTACATCAGAATAATAGTAGCTTTCTTCTAGACGTTGGGGAGTTAGCGAATGGTTAATGGCTTCTGAGAGACAGAAATTTAATTCATTTGCACCTTTTTAAGCTGGAATTAGATTTGGCTCAACTGATAATATTCAATATTTGTTGGAGACTTATGATAACTATTTTAATGCTATTTGTTCTCGTTACATCTGTAGAAACGGACAATCATATAATCACCTTATCAGTTAATTTATATAATATAAATTACTTTAATAAATTTAATAACCTAATTTAATACAAAATTAATTTTATATAAACCGCCAAATACCTGCTAACTTTAGGTACACTTTTCCCCAAAGTACTTGATGGATTTTAATGTTTTGTGTTTTGTTTTCAGAGAGGTTCTCTCTCTTTCTCTCTCGGAGTTGATCAGCGCACGCGCACTTTCTTTTAACACTTTTGTACATCTAGTTTGTTTTTAATCATGTTTTAGAGTTCGCCTCGATGACATCTGGTGGGAGTGAGTTCCAGAGAGGAACGAGTCTGTTGCTGATGAAGTATTTCCGTGGATTCTTACTGCATCGTTTTGTTTTCAATTTCAGCCTGTAACCTCGCAGCTGAGAGTTTTTTTCAAAGAGATCCTGTAAGTTACAGCTGAAGTGGCCATTAAGGATTTTGTAGGCTTCAATTAGGTCGCCTCTATTTCTGCGTACCAGTATTTCTGCATTCCAGTATATAAGCATTTCGAACATTTTCATTTGCCCACTTCCGTCATGACAAAGATAAAACCTATCTTTCGGGATCTATCAAAACCCGACCACACAAGTGCCTTCATAGGAAAACACAGAATTTTAACGAGTCGTATAACAATGTTTTGTGAACTATACTCTCAAAAAGAATATTTGTTTCCTTAGATACATTGAAGTTGGGCGCATACGAAGCGGTATCGCTATTCAACATGGGTCAAATAGCAAAATGTAAAACTCTTGCAAACTTAGGAATTCAGCCTAGCTACAACTGTGTGACTGGTGGCAGAATATAAATCCAACATGAGTCTAAAGAGGAAAGACAAAAGTGGAGCAAAACCAGGAGGAAATCAGAAGAAGAGTTTGACGACGCAGACGACTGCCATTACCAGCCGGGCGGTAATGGCTATTTTTTCACTTTTTGGGGTTTCCGAACAGTTTTAATTATTGGAAAAGGTGCGCAATAATATGCAGTTTTAAATAAGAAATTAAATAATTGATTTTTTTATTTTTAAGTTACCCTTAAAGCTTTTATTATTTCAACGGTCCTAACAATCATTTTTGATTGGTTTTGATTCTACGTTTTCTGGTATTTATTTATTAGATAACAGAAGACTGTTCCGATTCGATGATTTTTCAAGCTATTGGTCACGTAGAGCACGATACAAAAGGAGTGTATCCCTCCGCTAAAATTCGAATACAAAATGCCAACACAGCTAACATCGAGGAGGAAGAAACACCCCAATATAGAAAATGTTGGATGTTTCTTTCCTAGGCCATCGAGCAAATATAGCGCATCTCCTTAAAAACGTTTTGTTCAAAGTAGAGCTAGTCAATATGAATCTAATCAGTTATAGATCATCAGATAGTCAACAATCAAGGAAAGAAATTAGCTTAACTTACCTAAACCCTTAACTTCTGCAAACTCTTTCTAAACATTTTCTATATATTCATTTTTCTTTACTCGTATCTTTTATTAACCATTAACTCCACTCCCTCCCATTAGCCGTTTCTTTAATGCGAACAAGTGGGCTAAAAGACCGCCGCTAAAAACGCTGCCCGAGAAGCGACAATTGCACGAAACCAACAAAAATACTAATGAAACAACCCCAAAGAGATTATCAAACGACGTCGCCCGTGGACGTAGTTTGTGCCAATTTAACCAACAAGCCAACCAGAGAATTTGTCGCCAACACGCGGATCGCCGATCCCTCCAGCAGGTCCAGAACGTAATGTTTCGCTACTGCAACTCCGGGAAAGGATGGCTCTATCCAATAACCCATGAAGACCATCACCGCCATCGCCTCTTCGGCGACAGCGACTAAGATCCATTAAACCAGTCATTCTCAGCAGATACCTCCATTACAAGTTCACGGAGAAATGTGACTGCTCCGCACAGAATTTTTACTTGTCCGCGTTAATAAAAATCTTATTCCGGTGCGCGAGAAAAAACCACCGGTCGGCGAGATTTTTGACAACTTGTACCGGACCATGGGCCAAAAAAGGTTGAGAAACGCTGCGTTAAAAGACATCCACCTACTTCCATCCCGACTTCATTAAACGATATCGATGCGAGCACTCATCGCAGTTTTCTTCAAGATGTGCCAAACTTCATATATTTTACATCTTCGATCTTTCCAATCGTTGGACGATATCCCTATTATCTTCAACAATAAACCGACGATTCGACAATTTATTCTAACCAGTATCAACATCAATATACTAACACTGACGAGCTGTAAGAGATGTTTCTTTCATAACCACCCTCAGGACCAAAGAACAATTATAACAAATCAATTTGTTTTCTATCTTCAATAAAAAATTAATTAAAATTTATTAAAAGTAAATTTCAGAACTCACTTGCAGATCTAATGTTTCAACTGGATCAAGCTTCCCGCGTATAATTTCGACAATTTGAGCCGTAATTGCGAATATATTCAAGGCACTATCTTCTGCAAATGTTAACGATTCTTTTCTCTCCTCCGTATCGACGATTCTTGCTAAATAATTCGCGTAGATGTGAATCTGAAGCGTTTCATTCAATTTACTAACATAATGCGCAACCAGTTGGGTATGTTTTTGTTCGACTAATCGTTTAATGTACCTAAAACATATTTACATGCATCTGAAAAAGACTTGAGGTAGAAAACAATAAAAGAAGTAAATTGACTATATCGTATCAAAAATACTGATTTGCGAATGACGCACCCTTTTGACAGCAGAAATAAGACAGTAAAATTTAGTGTTCAAAATATGCTTTGATTAATTAAAAAAAAAACTGACATTCCATGTATATGTATATGCATTTGTATATTTATATGCGTATGTATGTATATGTATATGTATATGTGTATGTATGTGTATATGTACATGTATATGAATATGTATATGAGAAAACAAAAGAATCAAAAACATAGACAACATGAGTCTGAACACACCAACAATAGATGTCTACAGTGATATTAAACATTGAGGAATTAAGAAAATTCGAAACAATAAAAGTGATTCATAAGACGAAGATGGGAATAATGGACAAGGAACAGGAAATGGTCACCAAAATCAATGTGCACCAACATCACACAAGAAAAAAAGAACACTATCTAACAAGGAGACCAACAAATAGAACATGGGAAAAAATGATATTCACACAAGGACTGAACTTATATAACCAGCGACCAGAAATGTTGAAGAACATCAGAGACATCCAGGAATTCAAGATTGAACTAAAAAGGCACATAATCAGGAAAAGATAAAATACTTGTTAAAGTACCTGCATACATTTATATACTTACATTTTTTTCTAATATCATGAACTATATGGTTTTTGGTTGAAGGTTTTTGAAGTTTGTACAATGAAATAAAAATAAATAAAATAAAGCATGGAACGGAAGACAGTGCTGATTAAGATGGCACTAATAATTTTGTAAAAAAATTGAGGAATATACAAAGTTTTCATTCTCAGCCTTTTTCTCATTGTGACCAGTGTCGTTTTGGAACAGGATGTCTTGCAGTACACTAAACAAAAAGAAAAGACATTTTCAAAGCACATATTAGCGAATTTTCTTGTTCTGTGATGTTTGGAAGCTGCAGCTGCTATTGATATGCAATTCGTTATGAGAGGCATGTCTCCAACGTAATTGGACAAATAAATTAATTTAATTAATTTTGAACTTATTTAAGTTTGGAAACCATAATTAGCAAATCATTTCTCAAGACATCAAATTTTGATAGTAAAACGTCTAAAAGAGCACAGGAATAACATTAAAAACACTGATAGATCCTCTAAATAATCCAATACAACTAGAATTAAAGCCAATAAAAATAGTGAAAAAAATGAGACAAATAAAAAAATATTTAATATCCATCGACCCACTGAAAATGAACGAAAACTTTCCAAAAAGAAATGATAGAATAAAATCAATAGAAAGAAACAAATCTGCAAGTCGAACAGCCTGTAAAATTTTTTATAATAAAACATTTCAAGCATTTACAGAAACAAGTCTATACTTACTCTTCTAAAACACGTTCAACAAGATCTCGATTATTTAGTTGGCCAATTTGTTCCAAAAAAAGCACCAAATGTGCGAGGAATCTTAGAAACTGCGTTGATATATCGGATTCAAGTAACCAATCTTCAATTTGATCAGCAAGCGTTTTGATTTCATCTAATATAATAAACTTCTGAATCAAATGATCAGGAGTTATAGCTTCCCTTTTTACATTTAACGTTTTTGATGATTCCAGACAAGTGAAAATATCATTAATAGACATTCTAAAATAAAAAAATATGTAGATTTGTGTTTTTAACATCATAAAACATATAAATACTTTTGATTCCAATAATCATCGGGTAATGATTTATATTTTTTTCGTACATTTTCGCGCAATTCCGATTCAACTTTGATATCAATCATGACTCTCATATAAGCCCATAAATAATCTTCCCAGTCGACACAAATATTTAATAAAGTTTGTAAATTTCCACTATACGCTGCAATTGCTGCTTTCTCAAACGGATCTAAAGTTTCCTTTAAGATGAAAACAGATTAAGAATAGGATTTGAAGAAGTTAGAACATCTCATACTTGTTCACAGTAGCTCCAAGCCAGATTTTTCCAAACATCGCGTTTTTCATTACCTTCGATTGGTTTTCGCATTGGCCCACCTTCTGTTTGAATTAGGTTCGATTTTTCCATATCGGTTAAGTCTTCTAATTGTTTAGCAAATTGATCTTTATAATTTGGATTATGATATAATTTCCAACCTTCAAGCATTGCCGATCTCCAATAGTGACCAGATTGAGCACATATCTGGTTTACAATGAATGAAAAATTAAAAATATAGCCATGCGTATAAATTCTAGTCGTCATCCTAAACAACTATTGATAATTGAATTAAATAGGTAGATAAGGCGACGCAGTCAAAACTAATTCGATCATTTCTTGTTTTATGTAGTAAAGTATATAGTAAACATTTGAGTTGCAGGTTTGAAATATGGGTTGGCGAAATGTCCACTAATTTTTTTGTATGATTTTGATTGAAGTGATCTATTAGAAATGTTAAAAGTTTTGCATTTGCGCGCCGAAAGAGCTCATCGAAAACAGTGCAAAATGCAGAGTGTAAAAAACAGTGATATAATCTAGAAAAATTAGCTAATATTTTATCCAAAAAATTGCCAAAAAAGATTTTTTTTTCCGTTTCTAACTGTTTTTGTTTCTAACTATATTTAGAAACAAAAACAAAGCATGATACCTTCTGCGCTTCTTCCAACTTCCCACAACGTATTTCAGTAAAAATCTTCTTACAAATCCTCTTCTCATCAGCCATATCAAGATCATGTAACGGTTTCCGTTCATAATGTAGCGCATCTGGGTCCATATGTTGTACAATGTCACGACTTGCTTCAAATACAATACTCTCCTTCGCTTTCAATTGATGAAGAGTATTCTCCCAACCAGCACTGTTATCAGAAAAATGTAAAACTTCATCGTCCTTCTGAGCTGCATTGCATTCCAGCCAATCTATTACTAGTTGACTTTCACGAACTAAAGAGTCTCGTTTAAACAATGATAGCATACATAATTTCTCACTTCGGCCATAATAATTTTCAACTTCTGTACCTGACAAGAATAGTTTATAATAAAATCCGATTTAGATAAAAAAATATCATTATTTAGATACCTCCATTACCATTTTCCAAAACATTCAAACGATTTCCATATAGAACGTATAATAATCGCCAAGTATTACGTTCATTTTCTAACCAAGAATTATCCGGCATCAATGCTTTACTACCTGAAACTTTAGACTGAAGTCCTTTTAATACACGCAACGAATCCGAACAACATCTAGACATATCAGCCAATAAATTCAGTATCTCATTACCAGTTGAATAGGTCTGTAATATCTCAAAAAATTCCATATACAAGCTATCTGTAGTCGCTGTCCATGTTTCAGACGATTTTAAAACTGTTCCTGTTAACGTCTTATTCTCATCAATAATAGCAGCAAACGTTTTATCATAAGGTAACGAATCTGCTATAGTTTTATTGTAAAGAGTATTTGTTTGATAATCTTCATACATTTCCAGATCTTCAGGTGCTAAAGATACATCCGCTGTGAAGTCTAAATTTCTTTTCTTCGGTTTTTTTCGCAGAATACTTCTACCTTGCGACAGAATCGCATTATCTAATAAACGCAGTGAGCGATCTAAGTCAATATCCATTTTAAATACTTAATTTATAGTAAATTAATAATAACATCAGGACCACAGAGAATTTATTTAACCAATTTTAACCTCAAATAGATTTATTTGAAAAACTTATAATCCGCTCCTCTTCTTCTTCAGATAAAATGTTTCGAGATTTTATCGGGGTGATGATTCTTTATTGTAAAGTTTTTGTCGATAAAGTATTTGTAGATGAAAATGTCTGCATTTAAATAATTAGTTATTTTTTTCGAATTTATAAATTGTATATTGATTTTATATCAATTGTTTTATTCCCGTATAAAAAATAATTATTCGTCCGTCTTGTATATTGAAAGTATATTTGAAAAGCTAATACTGTTATAAATACGCTGGTACAAATTTTCAACTAATTTTAAGCAAAGATGTACTAAATCCCTTAATCAATAGATTGAGTATAAAATTTTTAAGATAATTTTTTTAAGATAACGATTGAAAAATAATCTTTAAAAAACTTTACATTCTAAAGTTCATAAGCACTTATATAACATGCTTTGGTACAAAATAGAATAGTACTTAATTTACTTGTGCGTTTTAAGAAATATCAATAAACTGATTCTTTAAAGTTTTCTATTAAGTTTTTCTGTTGCTTTCAGTAAATCTGTAATTTTTAAAACATCGCCGTTTAGAAATATTAACCCGTGTCCTATCTCCTATCAGTTTAAAGTAGATACATTTTACAAGTGTATTCTTTAGAAAAAGTTCTACTTTTAATTTTACAATAAAAAACATTTAAATTTTAAAATGTTTTATTAGAAATGCAATATTGGTTCAATAATGAATTAATAAAACAAATAGAAAATTCATTTCTAAGAACAATAATTTATACTAAATAATTTATTTTTACATATATAGATAAAGCTTGGCTTGGCTTCACTTGGATTTATAGACATTACCAAAAAAGTTTTCGCCCAAAGTGCCCAAAATATAGTAATAACAAAAATTTGTGAAAATGACAAAAAAGAAACATTACCGTTGGAACTAGCTGCTAAACAAGAAATGCAGAAACTAGAGCTATAGTATGAGAAAGAACTTCAACAAATGCAGCTGGATTTCCAAAAATCTATGATGGAGTCGCAGCAACAAATGTTCAAATTAATGGCACAACTGCTGGCGGCAAATAAAGAAACAAATAGCAGCTAGTTTTTATTTTTTATTTTCTAGTTTGTATTTTTTATCAATTATAAAAAAAATCATGACTAAAAGTGCTTAATGTATTGTTTTCTTACGTTATTTTTAAATCATTACATTTTACAAAATTTGGCTACATTCTAGTTTTTAAAAATTCAACAAGGGTCTCTTCTTTATTTCCCTTCGCCATGACTCTGGTACATCGTCTTCAACCTCGTTAATTTGCCGATTGTATGTAGCTTCT
>WYDF02083442.1:0-24425 GCA_009867245.2 Adranes taylori | reverse complement strand
ATATATTGACTAATTAAACATAATTCAATTTCATTAGACAAATATAATATACCAATTAATAAATTAGTTTGGTAATAGCTAATTACCAAATATTACCAATATTAGTATAAATTACATGTTCATTTTAAAAGAATAAAAATGCTTTCGCCGAAAGCAGCGGCATCCTTTTATCCGGCAAATATATGTGTGCACTTTTTATTGTTAGAATATATTTTCTTGTCGGTTGATTTTTGTTATGCACGCTTTCTATTATTTTAAGTTGACTACGTAACGTATTTCCTTTGTGGAAACAATTATTTGTTCTTTACTGGAAAAAAGTGTTAACCGATTTTTCCACTACTCGTTTTTAAATAAACCGTTACATTTTCCACTCTGGTGTTTACGACAAAATTCGATTGGATATTAGATCAACATATATTTAGAAGGCGTTTTCAATACAATGCTTCCAAGGTTTTCGTATAGGACGATTGTTACTACTACCGCTTAGATATTCCACCACTTATCATCAACAAAATAGAGCAATTTTAATCCTCCAATTTCGTAACGGTCAGGAAGAGATTTCGTATTAGGCAAAATTCGAACCTAGCTAAAATTTTCTAGCAGAAGTTTCTTTCAAGCTTCGCCCTTTTTGCGGCCAACGCCAAAGAATGCCACGACTAAGCTGATCCGTCAAGAGCAGCTTCTTCCCAAAAAATTCGCTGCTCAAGCTAGTATTACTCAGATGCATTTTAGGTCTTACACTAGCTGTTGACTAGTGAGCAAAATTTGCATGCTACGCTTGCTTAAGCCACCATTAAATGATTAAAATTATTTCTATAGAGTGAGAAATCGCACTCCGGAATTTGATATTGTTCTAGTAAGCGCCACCAATGAAAACGTTTAATTTATTTTACTTTGAAATTAAATTAACAACCAACAGTGAGTAACAAAAAAAAATTATCCATCGAATCAGGTATATACAAACTATATTATAAAAATCTTTCGGCTGAATATTTTGCTCTCCTATGATCATCTCCGTCATCTAATCTTTAATTCTTTTTTTTTCACTCATAACAACATTTCACACCCCCTACAATGTGAAAACGAGGCGCCCAGAGGCAGAAGAAGAGGGACGCCGAATATCAGGAATATCAAATGTACAGAGATGAATGCGATAGGGCACCTGAACGACCGGCCAAACAGCGCTGTCCACGCACACGGAGTATGCTACGAGGTCCACATCCGTATTTAGCAAAAATTCATTTTCTCTGTCATAAATCTTCATCTTCATCGCATCTGGAATAATACGCATCTTAAATCGCATCTTGAATAATAGATTTCACAACATTTTCTACATCTGGTTCTTGTCCACGGGCTGGATCAACCTACAACATCTGCACTAAACATTCACCCATTCTATTCTACCGACACCTGTGGAGAAGCCTACGAAAAAACCAAAGATCAAATCTTGGAACAAGATAGTTACAAGTTTTAAGGACACTATAGAAAAGCTCATGAAATTTTATACAATTTAGGAATTTAGATTATAGAATTTTTTGCACAACGAAATATTTAACTAGATGTTACCAAAAGTAACTGAAAGTGCTGTTATTTTATTGGCTTTAAACTGTGAACAATGAGAAATAGGCAACAATAATTTTTGTACACATTCGAGTCCAACAAGCTTTAACCATATTGGAGTTTATCATCCGCTATAATTTAACACCTTAAGTTTTTAGGAATTTTCGCTTCTTGTAGTAGCTCCTCAACTCTGAAATCTACTACAGCGGAAATTGAATAAAATTAAACAAACGCATCCAATTAAGTCGTCACCATAAATTCAATCAATAGGCAATCTAGTTAGGAACCGAATTCCAGAAAAGCGTTCTTTAAAATTGCGCGTGTCACTTGCTTTTCTTCAATTTGCTTTAGGTACAGGTATTTTCTAAGCGGAATTTTACGTCAGGATAAAATGCGTTTTGCTTTTATATGTTTTTGTAAAATGGAAACTTAAACGAATGTATCTCAAATATAAAGTTATTGTTGAATAAACAAAGAAAAATTATTTTCACAGTATCGTAATAAATCTAGAACAGCTATGTGTAACTTGCGATATTTAGTGCATAACTCCCTTGTCACGTACAAATTGTGCAAGGGTTTGTATGAACCATAACTGATTAATCAAGTCTATGCCCATTTAAAATTCATCCAACTAAACCGAAATCAAAGTGATAAACATTAAATTAGGATGTCGCTATAATTTGTAAATTATTATTAGGGATAGGGAAATATCACAATGTCGCTGCTCACTTAATTACACAAGTATCATGGAAGCCTTTAATTCTCTTGAGCCAGAGAAGCGGCTTTAATAAAATACGATTGACGTATTTTGGTGAGTAATAAAGCAATGACTTAGTTGGACTTATTTGAAATACAAATATAGAAGTGTTTTCTGCAACATAATTTCCCTTCTAGGCGAAAATAAGTAAAATAATTTCCTAGCAGCAAAAGAATTTATTAAGATTCAATTCAGATCGGTTGGATAATATAATAAAATGAGTATTGTTCTGGTTAGTTAAATATTCGTAAAGATCGCCAGCGATAAACTTTATTAACTATCAATATAGAAACTGTAAATAAATATAAATATAGAAACTGTAAATTAGATAATCAATTATTAATTTATTGGATAGTGTAAATTAGTAACATGGAAAAACAAATTAATTAGTAGAGGATTAAATGCATAGAAACCTAAGGTGCTTTTAATTCCGTTAAAATAAATAAGTAAATTAATATGCACTCACATTGGAACCTCTGACACATTTCACAAAAATAATCGATAAGAAAAATTATTGCTTATTACACGGAGACTAAACTTGGAACATCATGCGCGAAAGAGCTAAATACCAGTGAACCTGCTTTGGGAAAATTTCCGATTTTGTAAAGAAATCAATTATGAACTGATGTACTAAAGCTCGCTCCATCCTACTTCTACTAATTGAAATCGCTTTCTAATGTGCCCTATCTCTATTCACAGGATTTAGCCTAAGTAATTTCTTCAATTTCCTGACACCGTACTTCTTCAACCCGCAGCGAGCAAAGATAATAGCCGAGGGCTATTCATGTGTGCCTCTGACAATATATATTATACGGTTTAAATCAAATTAACTAATATGTTTCTTTTGGTAAGAACATGTATTAAAAAGCTTAAAGAAAGTGAATTTATTTAACAACTTCTTTTTGGCTTTCTTATCCCTTCTCTTCACTGAGATTGGTAAAAGCGATTTTTTGTTCTTCTGCCATTCTTCTAATTTTTTCTGAGCTTTTTGTGCAAGTTCTGACTACTGCCCGATGCTTTCCGACATAGTTACTGCTTTTTGGTTTCCCTTTTCTCACATTTGACAAATGATCACCTGCGCATCAAAAACATATAATGGTATTGCATATGCCAGAATAACTGGTGCCGATTGCGCTATTATCAACGGCATCCTTGCTTATTTTCATTGTTTATGTATACTTTTTTAATAAAATATTTAAGCAGGTAATCTTATGTGAGCGACTATAAAGCTAGAAAAAAATCCGATGAACTTTAGGGTGTTCCTGTTATAAGGTATTTAAGCTTTATCAACACCCTCTTTTTACAGAACATAAGTGAATATGCATTAACTACGTTCTGAACCTAGCATCGGACAAATATTGGTTGTTTGAAAACTCTATATATGTTACATGTATGAGAGTTGTCATTTACAAGGTATTTAAGATTATTTTGAAATATTTCTTACATTAGATCTGATTGTCGCGATCTGTTTCTATAATTTTATTCCAATTAATGAAAACTTGGTAAGTCCCATATGCGTTCTATTCTGCACTTTGTTGCATAAAAATGCATGTTAACACCATAAAAAACTGATTTCTCTACAAAAACTGTGGTAGTCTTCATTAATTGGAATAAAATTGTAGAAACAGATCGCGAAAATCATATCTAATGTTAGGAATATTTCAAAATAATCTTAAATACCTTGTAAATGACAGCTCGCATACATGTAGCATATATAGAGTTTTCAATCAAACAATATTTGTCCGATTATAGGTTCAGAACGGAGTTAATGTATATTCACTTTTGCAAATACAATGATGTGTTGATAAAGCTTAAATACCTTATAGCAGAAATGGCCATCCGCCCAAAAAAAAGTCCATCGGAATTTTTTCTAGCGTTACAGCCCTTCATACATGATTCGCAATTTTTCGAAGATTACCTGTTTAAATATTTTATTAATTTGTGTGGTCACTTGATAAAGCAACGATATCCATCCACCTAATTTGTATACTTTTTTATATTCGGTTATATATTTATAACTTTCCAACTTCAATTTTTAAGAAGAGAGCAAAGAATGATTGTCCTGTCAATTTAAATTTAGGATCAATTAGCTTTTTTAAACTTCCAAATTAATCTAAATCAACCAAATTTACAAGAAGCACATTAAAGGCTTCCAGCTTCTACTGGATTGCGTTATCGGACTGGAGAAATCACTTCAATCCACATAATGGCTCTCACAAAATTTTAAATCAATTAGTTTTTTAAACAACAACATTTCTTCAACAAAGAAATGTAGTATTAATTTATTAATAAATCAAAATGAGATAAAAAAAATTTACAAAGTCATTGAACAAATGATTACATAGGGGTTTCTTAAAAAAAGCAACGTGAAAGGTATGTCATATTTGTTCTGACTTAATTAATTTTATTTTAAAACTGTTATATAGTCACGGTTAATTTTTTAGTGACAACATAGCAGGATGAATTCTTATCACCCAACTATCAGAAAGGGATCGAATAGATAATTTAGTAATTCATTTTTCTAATATAATTTAAATGCAAACACTTTGTTACAATAGGGCAAGCATATTAAGAAAAAAGAATAAAATTTAATTTAGTTCACTTTATTCGTAAATATTTAACATGCAATAAATTATAGCAACTTTGCCCAAGCAGAGATTACTTACGAAGCATTTCATTAGTTGAAATTTGTAAGTTAATACATAAAATAATTTTGACAAGTTTCTTTTTAAAAGTAATTCACTAGAACATTAAGCATTGCATGAAATATCTTACTTAAATCAATAATTAAATACAAAACTTACAAATGCGTCGCAGACATTTTATACTTTTATTTTTTCCATACACTTAACTGTCTTTCCTTTTTACTTCTGGAAACTTTTTTACAGACAACTGCTCGAAAAATCGCTCTGCTCCTGCTTTTGTTAGTACGATTTTCCCCTAAAATTTCAACCCTCCCTACTTGCTCTTGAGATGGGCTACCATAAATGTAACCCTAAAATAAGAATAAATACAATTCTTTTAAACTATATTTATCCTAAAATAAATATAATTTTTTTCATATAACTCTTCCTAAAATAAATATAATTTTTTTTACATAACTATTCTTTAATAAGAACGTAAATATTTTGCACATGATCCCAAACCTTGTACAGTTTCTTTAGATATATCAAGATCACTTCCATCAGACCAGATAGAATCAATTTCTTAATATGGTGTGATCAATTTCCCTCTTAATTAAAATGACACATGGCATAGAATTCGCTCTACACGATCTCTACCGAACTTGGACGAATCCCCATTCCTTACGAAACTCATTTTATCCGCTAATTAGAAATGTGAAGATCTAGTAATTCGCATCAAATAGCAATAATCCAAATCCACCGATGCCTGAGTTAATTAGTACTGATCAATTAGCAGCGTTAAGATATAAGGACTCTTAAATCAATAATTTAAATCTGAATATGTCTGTTTAAAGTGCAATGCAATATATTTAATATACTTAACTTAAGTAACTAAATTGATAAAGAATAATGCTTAATAAATAATAATTTAACATTAACAACTTGTTAAACAACTTGTAAAATTTAATTTAACAACTTAAATTAAATTAAATAGAAATTAAGTGTTACAATATTGTGTACACATTGCCTAACGATTCCTGTTATAACAGGCGAAATCGATCGCAAAAATATGAAATAAATAAGGAAGTTATTTATTTTCACATAGCCCTTATTGATAAGAAACAAAACTATAAAAAACATAATATTACATATATAAAACATAATATCAGTTGAAAAGCGATTCACTTAACTAAAAAGAATTTCCTTGAAAAAAACAAGCTACGCTTGAAAAATATATAATAGAAGGAAAATAACATAAATATTTTAATCTTGTGACAATATATAGTTCTGATGATGGAGTAATTGACTCCCCGAAACATATCTCAACAACTTCATAGCGAGAGGCTCTTTATAAATAATATTTAAAATATTGCAATTTAAAATACAATCAAAATAATCTAAGGCATAGTTGAACATTTATTTGGTATTTAAAAATCAAAGGCAAAGACGATCTCATACAATATTCATTTTCTTATAAGATTCTGTTTAAAGCTATTTGCGAGAGATTGAAGGAAGCAAAATGCATTCAACTGAAAATGTAGTCGTTGCAATACGATAGATAGGTTTAACGAAATGATATTTGATCATTTTATTGGAAATAAAATCAAACATTATATTAGAACTAAAAATGTAATGAATTTACTTCATAATTCAATGCCTACATATATTTAATATTTAATGAAAAATAATGAAAATATAAACGTGTAAACGATTGTAGAATATTGTTAATGAGTAATGAACGCTAGTGGGAGTAATTACGAGATAAATCAAGTTTCATTAATATACTTTGATATTACAATTTAATTAATTAGTAATTAATATTAATTTATTTAATAATCTAGTCTGCCGAATAAATTAACACTTTATTAAATGTTTTGATTTAAGTATGACCAATAATTTTACGAGACGACTTCAGAGCGTCTGTCACTTTGGTATTAAGCTTTAATTTCAAATTATTAATTTTCGGTAACTCGGTCAAAACTGGTAGAAATATATCATACGTTGTCTTCTTTAATACACACCTCCAATCCGTGCAGTCAATCCGCAAAATGTCTAGGCAAACTGTCCAATTTAGGAGGCAATCAATCCGCAAATTGACTAGTGTATACGAAGTTATTGTTGTGATTTCGTAACACATTTGAGACAAAAAACATGGCCATATAGCCAATGTGAAAATTCAATTTCTCTATTTAGCAACGAGGGAAATTACTAATACTTACTAAGTTATATAAGACTTATTAAAATAGTTAGTGTTTAACGATTTTACATTAATTTTAATTAGTTGACAGTCCTCAGATCAGTTGGAAATAGAAGTACAAAACGATTAACAATAATTCTGAATTAATTATTTATATATTATGAAACAAATTAACAAAATTCCAAATTTAAATATTTCATTAAAATTATATATTGACAGGGTTAATTTTAGGGCGGAGGGTTGTTCCCTCTCGCCTGACATGAATGAGAGGGGACTTTAAAATGGGTTAGCGTAGCAATCCCCGGTCACAATTATAGGTACCTGGATCCCTTGGTTATTTTATAAGATAGCACTTTAGTTTTGCTACCTCTAGCAAAGTTATTAATTGAATAATTGATGCGGAACGATCTAATCTAAATCCACCAGTTAGCCCACTTAATATAGAATAAAACTTTAGGCCAGATAAAACACTAAGTTGTAATAAAACACTAAGTTGGAAGTGCCGTTTAGAATTAATTGTGCCTTTCGTGGCTGAATAATTACTGGTAACATCAATCTTTAACGATAGTCATAAGCCTTAATAATTCAGGCAGTAGAAATGAAACAGTTATTAAACTTCATTAAATTGCATTGGTCGTTAAAAATATTTACATGCAATCCAGTGATATGCTCATTTATTTCCATACGTAAAATAAAGTAATCAACGGTTTGCAATGAATAAAATAAATCAACACTTGAATAAATGTGACTTTAGGGTTTTTTTCAGTTACATCAAAGAAATGTTGAACTAGGTACTTAAAGATTTTGCCGCTGTACACAAACTATTTATTTATTATTTTAGAGTTACGCACCATTGTCTTAATTATTTATTTGTATTTCTTTTAGCTTTACATTGATCAACAAACTTGTTACTAATTACACTCGACTTTACTTTATTGATCAAAATTATACTCAAGTTAATTTATCTGAATTATCCCCGAAAATATTAATGCTAAGTACCGCGCTACAGTAGACGAATACATAATAAAATACTTAATAAATGTATGATTACACTTTAATTAGACATGACTTTATTTTTTATTTAATTATTATTCTAACATTATTTTATTCCGGATGATTACGTCGTTACTTAGTTGGACATTACACCGTTCGGTGGGCGCCCAAAATTACTATCGCTCTACTAGGACTGGGTATCGTTTTTATACATACTGATCCCCTTCCACTTATCGATATGCATATTTTTGTCATGATTAATTTGTACCTAATTAACACGTTCTAGAATCTTCGCTATTCCCCTCTTCTGGTAAAATACATTTAGTCAATGTGTTCCACGTAAGTGTCGTAAGTGTCTGTAATTACCTTTCTTTTATCGTAATTGAAGTCAATCAAATCAGATCTGCTTCTGGTACCTATACTAATATATCCCACACAGCGTCCATTCATTTATTATCAATCAATTACCAGTTAAATTAATTTGGTCACTTAGCACTGACATGGCGCACTTAGCTTATTGTAATTACACCGCCCATGACTTTCTTTAATACACACCTCGTAAATATTGATTTCTTCTCGTAACTTTAACACTAAACACCCCGGAAACACTCCTCTTTCGTCGGAACTTAATCTATTTCCATAATGTAATTCTGAACTATATAGATGCTTTTAGAATATATTCACGCTATATTTTACTTCATAACTAGAATGATGCTCTAAATGTACTAAATGGTATACTAAATGGTACTCAGAAACATAACAAACCAAAAACGGCGCATAGCATAACGGTAGTGCAATAATAATAATAAAAACGGCGCTTAGGGAAATATTGGCGGAACTGATAAAGCAAAATTTAAATGCGGTCACAAAAAAATAATACGGAAAACAGCAGAAAATTGTGGTAATTTCAAGCGTACTACATGCACAAATGATCAGGTAGATAGCCTAGGAAATTACCCTAAGCCGGTGACGTCCTACTGGGCACCAACGTAACCGGTGCTGTGTGTATAACACAATTGGTAGTGCGCACTAGCTAGCAAGATTCACACCGGTAGAGTAATGAAAGACAAGTATAGACTATAAGCCGGCAGTTTCGTACTGTACACTGACACGACCGCTGCTGAGTGACTTCCACTAACTGTACTGCGCACTAGCTAGCAGTATGCACTCTAGTAGGGTAATGAAAGAAAAGGACAAACTATAAGCTGGTGACGTCGTATGGAGCACTGACGCGACTGTGGTTAACTGTCTACCACCAACTGTACTGCGTACTAGCTAGCAGTATACACCGTAGTTACATAGGAATAGGTTAGGCAGGAAGAAAGGGTACGGTCATTCAAACGCAGGCATACGGACTATCATACGGTATAGCAAAGAAAACTAATCAACACATACAATGCAATGATACAACGAAAACTGTGTAAGCTAAATAATATGGCTTACCAAACTCACAGGTATCACTTGATGTTGTGGCTGAGGCTGGCTTATGATGCCAGCTGGTCTGCTCTTCTCGAAATGAGATCAGGATCTGCTTTTAAATGCGTTACGCGCCGCGCCTATTTATAGGCCAACAGCCATGTGTATCTCGAGCTGCTTGTCACAAAACGTGTAAAAGTCATCACTCATCACGCTGTGACCCGCTAGGGGTATCCATACAAAAGAGTCTGCTCGCGAGAGTTAAATCAGAAATATATTATAGCATTATTAACAATACCTAATACAAGGAGAACAGAAATTAAAGAATATAATATACGATATATCCGTGCGTACCAGCCATCACCGACAATCAGTCATGTTTGCTTTGATGCATTATGCGCAACGTTCGGTTCTATGGATGAGCACTTCTAGCTATCTCTCTCACACATACAGGCTATCTGTCTCTCACATACAGGCCGGTATATATTCCAAATATCCCTACTTAAATCAATTCATAGCGCACAGCGCTTACTAATTATTATCATCTTTGTTTATATTTAGAAATCGATATGTAATTATTTCAAATACGTTTTAAATAATCTTTTAATTTAAATACAACGGAAAAATATATTTAATAATACTTTCCTATTTGTTTATTACACTAATTAATTCTCCAATTAATTTACATATCTTAACAAGTTGTTATGACATCTTTATTTTCAAAATAGGTTAGGAAAAGGGTATCCCATCAGTATTTATTTATTTAATACATACAGTAATACAAACAGACAGACATTTCTATACGCGGAACCTTATTCTATATAGGCTGTCCCGATTTTTAAAAATTTTATTATTTTGTTACAAGCTGTAACTTTCTTACAAGCTATAGCGATTAAGAGAATAGTAAGAACGTGAGACTAAACAGTCTAAATTATTTTTAATTTCAGATATAAAGTTAAAAAAGTAGTGAATTTTAGTCAATTAATCAAGAGGAAACTCAGGTGAGTCAGGAGTCTAGAAGGAGAATTCAGATAAGAACCTATTAAACTTAAAAAATTAATTAATACTTTGACTTTAAATTAGGGCTGGTTTAAGATACCAATATGCCCTTAATTATTTTGAATATGAAATTTATTAAAAATTAATTCAATTGATTTAAAGCACTGCGTAATCAATTAAGATATACTGCAGTAACTCCTGGAGATTAAAATTATACCGGATATTAATAATAACGCTAAACTTAACTCGTTTATTTCCTACAAATGTAGTAATATATATATACAAAATGAATAAAGAAAAAATAAAACAAGTCTGATAAAAGCTTAAACAATGAAGTTCACGTAGTATCAAAAAAATTTAACAAATGTTTAACTTCAAAACCTTTCGAAAAGAAAACTGTACATTATAAAAGGTTAATTGAAATGCAAATAATTATGCTATTAAATTATGTTTTGTTGTTTTGCCAATTAATAAAAACAATTTAGATATCAGCATTTGAAAATAATATGTTCTATTCTAATTAAACATCAATCTGTCTAACTATTTCTTTGCGAATTCACCAATTAATATTTATACATGTAAATAAATCATAATAACTTTTGTTTTGTTTATCTTTTCGATTTGTAACACAATGCCATGACTTTGGCTTCTAATTTTATACTTATTTTCCTACATCTAATGAATTATAAAATAATTTATTTTAATAAAATTGACGTCAGGCATTTTTAATAAATGCCATGGGGTTATAACTGCAGTTCGTTTATGTCATTTGACTGTGGACACAATAGTCTGGAATTTAGACATGCTTCTATGTGTCATACGAATCCACCGAAGTGTGGAGCTGCCAGCAAAATAAAGTGCCACGACGTAGGACGTACCCATATTTGCTAATGATGCAGACACAACGGAATCTTTAATTTTTTTACAATCCTTTTGCGGCACCTACGAAGTTCATGCCGTTCTCACTATACATATATTGTACATTTCCTCTTCTAGAGGTTAATCTCTTGAATGCGGCCAAAAATGAGTACGATGCCAAATAACTCACAACTTCCAATTGTATCGCCTTTGTCGAGAAGCAAACAAATATCGCTATATATCTTTTGTAAGTCTTGTAACCTCGAGATTTTGTAGTTTTCATTAAAATCTTTCATGCACAGCCAATACCTGTATATGTGAACGGCGGCGACGGGTTTACTCTTGTGTCCGGTAATTGCACCATTAACTGCTGAACTGTTTGCACTCTGTACCGCACACATCTTATGCACTTGTTTATCATCTTTTTGACTCCTTTTTACATTTATTACCCAATATCTCTCTCAAACGTACCTGAGTATTATGCATTGTCTTCATATGGGCCTCTCCGATGATGAGGTGTATCAACTTCCATATTCTGGCAAGATAATTGGATGCTTTTGTCAAATCTTCCTCCCATTATTATTATCCCGTCCTTGTCCAAACACGGTTTTCTTCATACTTTGCGCTTCATATTCCTCATGCATATTTTTCTCCTCTACGTTTTTATTATTATTTCTAACGTATCATGCATTTCTGCTGCCTGTAACGCCCCTGTTTCTACCGGCATCTTTTTCAAATTCTTTATGAATATTTTGCAAAATGACAATACTCATTCTTGTTAAGTTAGAAAATCTATTCCAGATTTCTTCCTCCTTAGCTATTCTGATATGATGGAAACTTTTGTTATCTAATTCCACCTCGGGAACCCCAATGTCTGCCGTTCGTACTTTTCCTTGGTACAACCACTCCGGGCCGTTCCACAATAATTCGTGTTCATTTAATTTTTTTTGAACTATTCCCCTGGATATTATATCCGTGGGATTCTCACTCGTTTTTACATGTCTTTATTGCTAGGGTTAATTATTTTCACGTATCCGTAGCACTCTGTTGGCCACATACGTTTTCCATTTCACTAGGACTCCTCTCATCCAGCCTAATGTTATGATGGAGTCAGATTAAGCATAACACTTTGCTAGTAGTAAATCCAACGCTTCTTTAACTTCCAGCAGTAATTTTGCTAACAACACTGCTGCACATATTTCCAACCTTGGGTCGGCTTTGCTATGCTCGGAGGCACATTTGATTTTGCTTAAAGCAATGATACATTCACTTCTCCATTTTCTACTATTCTGCTATACACCACTGTTCCGAAAGCTACTTAGCTTGCGTCCAAAAACCCGTGGAGCTCCAATTATCGACTTTTTGGTACTATCCACTTGCGAAGTTCTATTGCCGCTACTTCTTTCAGGCTGTTTTTGTATTTATTTTACCTGCTCATCCCAAGGTTTATCTAACTTCTACAATTTCCGTATCATCAATTTTCCGTGATTACGACTTGTGACAACCTTTTAAGCTATACTTTTAAGCTATCCAAAATTGTAGCTATCTCCGCTAATATGTGTCTCTTCGTAATTTTATCCGTTTCACTTATTTTTATTTGAATCTTGAACGTATCCTTCTTTTCTCTTCATAACACCCCTAAGAATTATTTCAAATCTTCCTCCACTATATGCTTCGTTGAGGGGTCGGCTAATTCTTCTAAAATTGAGTTAATTAATTCTTGTTCATTACTGCTTCATTTTCGCTAATGGAACTCTCCTTTGCTCATTAATAATGTTAGCTCCTGTTGAAGTTTTACGGCCGCTTTTACAATGTTTACTCCGGATAATACATCGTCTACATCAAAATCTTTTTTCACTACTTTTGCTGCTATTGGGTGACTATTTTCGTCGTTTTCGGCCAATTGATGTAACGTTCTCACCGCTAAATATGGTGTTTCTCATAATGTTTCTACGATTCTCTCTCAATAATATTCTCTGATACTCCTGGTCATCTGGATGTACACTAATTTGTCTAGACATTTTCTCTATGTCTGCTGTAAATGCTATTTTATGCGTCCTCTCCCTTAACAAAATTGTCGCTAATCCTTGCTGAAGCATTGGACCTGTCCACATTTTCTCATTCAAGCTTACATTACTGTTCGTCTTACATGACGTATCTTACACAATTCATACTTTCGTGGTTGAACTTTCCTGTCTAATTTCGGCCTGGTGCGTAATGTAGTACATCTTTAACTCTATTTCCTGTTCTTCAACACAATTCATGTGTCCTGGATCCTCATACTCTCTCATAAATTCTACGTAATTCTCTTTTAACTTCTCATCTCTATGGAATCTCTTCTCCTATTGTATCAGCCTTGCAGCAGCTCTGTTCTTTGATTCCCCTAAATTTTGTCAGTTGTTCATTCTCACCTACAACATAAACTTGTTAAACTTGCTTAAACTTGTCACTTCTTTTGTTTCTGGTATTCTTTTAAATATGTTCTCTGACAACATCCAACCAAATTCTATCTCCTGTCCAAATAGGCTTTCTGAACTTTTTACTCTGCCTAATAGGAACTTCTCTAATACAGCTGCTCCTAATAATATGTCTATTGGCCCTGTCCTATGGAATATCAGCTAAGTGATCATTTTTCCAAACATCAATATTGACATATTGTATTTCTTTTTGAGGCATATCCTCGCTGATTTTCTTTCATATTATAAACAAAATTTATTTGAAAATCTTGGACATGGAGTTGTCCTAATTTTTCATTAGCCCTCACAGTTTCCGCGTCCGCCACTCCTTTTATTTCCACATTTGCTTTCTATCTAGGAATCCTTAAAGTTTTTGCAGCGTGCTCCGTCACGAAAGTTAATTGCGATCACTGATCTATTAGTGCTCTCATTGATTGATATGAGAGCGCTACTTTTATCAATGCCTTTGCTAACAATGTTGGGTGTATTTCCACGTTCCCTGTTTCTTTTATTCTTCACATTGTATTGCATGCCGGTTTTTGGGCTTGATGGTGCCTATTCAGAATATTCTTTGTCGATGTATACTTTGGTTCTACTTTTTCTCTTTTATTACTCCTTTTCGGTTGATATGGTCTATGGAATAACGTATTATGATCTTTTCAACATATACTGCACGTGGTCCTTGTTCGCCATCTCTCATTTTTGGAATGCTTCAAACACCCTGAACATAGTTGTTTTTCTTTAATTTTATTTATTCTTTCATGTATTGGTAATCTCTTAAAACTCCAACATTCATATATTTGATATTTTAATAAAATTTATATCAGAAAATTTCTTCAGGAATTTTCCCCTATTTATCATCGGTTGAATCAATAGCAGTAGCATTTTTTGGTAAAATATCTTCTTCAGAACTATTTCTGTTAAAACTAAATTTGTTGTACCATAGTTCCAATTCACATTTTAGAATACTTATTCCATTTGCAGACATATCATTTTTATAAGATTCACCCAAAGTTACAATTTTTTTTCATATCCTCCACTGCTGCTTGCTTTTTTACCAGATCGTAAAAGAAAAGTATACCTACTGAGAATTTACTTGTGTTTAAGAAATCTGCTTTTCAAACAATTGCTAAAGTTAGCTAAGATAGTTAAAAATAGTATGTCTAAAATATTCTCCATCATTTTCAGCTGGTACATTGAACGATACACTTCCCACCAATTTTGTGCAAGGTCTTTGCATTTCTTAAATACACTTTCATTTCAATATTTACATTTTCTCTAATATTTAGCAGCAATGACGTAATTGCCTCTACATTGCGAAATAGCTCAGAATCTAGCGAAATAGTCAGAATCTATTGTTTGAAGATTTTAGCTCAATGGCACTGTATAACTTAATAACTGCTCCAGCTTCAATCTAAATTTTTTTAACGTTTACGTGTATTAAAAAAATTCCTAGAATTCTAAAACTGTTTCTTATAGAAACTACTTCACAAGAGTTCGTATTTGTTAGGTTTAAACTAGAAGACAGACAGTGTACATTAAGAGCACTAGGAAATTGCTCTGTAATGTATACTTGTGCTCCGTTAATATAAACATATGACAATGAATAAATATGAAAAATTACAAGTTTTAACATAACATAACATTAACTTAACAATGAAAATAATAGAGAACATAAAAGTTGTGGATAATTTATTATATTCAAATGTCCATGCACTGTACATTATGATTTATTGAATCTAAAGAAATATTTAAATTTTATAACACGTACGGCAGAAGAAACGGCTGAAGATGACTGTTTTTAATTAAGTTTGTGAACGTAATTTTGTAATGAATGCCGGAATGATTTAGACGAACATAAAATTTATTACTGGATATAAAGATTTACACATGTCAAGGGGTTATTTTCAAGGCAATTTACGCCCGTGTACATTTGTCTTCTTACTCTTCTTGTTCGCGAGTTTATTCTTCCCCTTTACATTTCTGTTTGTGTTAAAATTAGAAAGTTCCATCAAAACAAGCTTGCAGATACGTCTATATACTTTTTTCTTGCCCCGAATAGAAACCTATTTCTTTAATCTGACATTTTCTTTAAAGTAATTTTAAAACCAAGTCTTGCTCTAAATTTAAAATTCTATTGCACACATACAATTTAGTTGTGGCGTGTTTATACAGTGCAAGAGTAGTTGCTGCTGTTAATTTGAATGATCAGTTGCTGCCTTCACTCGTCGGTCATTTTTTATACTGATGGATATTTTGCTTCCTCGCTCGGAACGCGACGAATTGATTTGTTCCATAAAGATATCGCGATAAAGTATCGTTGTTGGTTCCGTCTATATCCCAATAAATCATAAAGTAACAAGCAAAAAACAGCTACAAAAAATTTTCTCCTATAACAGCAGTAAATATAGTTTTTTTAGTTTTGTAACAAAGCATGTTACTTAAAATAGTTTAAATAAATAAATTATGCGAGACTAATATTGGAATGACCAAATATTAAGTTTGAACATAGACTCTCTTCAAAGATTCGAGCGTACTTACGTTCGCGCATTACTTGATAACCATATATTATATTGCAGTGATTCTGTTACTTGCTATGTTACTAGTTACTATCCACTGTCGCTTGCTGTGTTGGCTTTGTGTATAATGTGTATGCACGCTCTCTATATATGATATTGTCAGTTTATTTTTTAGGGCGGAGGGTTGTTCTCTCCGGCGTGACATGGGTGAGAGGGAGATTTTTATATGGGACGTAGCAATCCTCTGCTCCCAATTATAGGTACCTGAATCCCTTTATTCTTTTATAAGATATCACTCTAGTTTAGCTACTTCTAGCAAATTTATTAATTGAATAATTGATGCGGAACGATCTAATCTAAGTCTCCCAGTTAGCCCCACTTAATTTAGAATAAAACACTAGGCCGAACCATCGCCGCTAAGTTGGATGTGCCGTTTTCTAATTGAGCCTTTTGTGGATGAGTAATTATTAGTAACGTCAATCCTTAATGATAGTCATAAGCCTTAATAATTGAGGCAGCAGAAATGAAACAGTTATTAAACTTAATCAAATTGTATTGGTCGTTAAAAATGTTCACCTACAATCTCATGACATGCTCATTCATTCCCATACGTAAAATAAAATAATCGACTTTTTGCAACTAATAAAATAAATCAACACTTGAATAAAAGTGACTTTGTGATTAGTTCAGTTACATCAAAGAAATGTTATACTAGGTATTTACACATTTTGCCGCTGTACACAAACTATTTATTTATTATTTTAGAATAACGTACCATTATCTTAATTATTTATTTGTATTCGTTTTGGCTTTATCTTGATCAACAAAGTTGTTACTAATTACACCCGACTTTTTTCATTAAAATTATACTCAAGTTAATTTATCTGAATTATTCCCAAAAATATTAATGCTAAGTACCGCGCTACATTAGACGAATGCATAATAAAGTACTTAATAAATCTATGATCACACTTTAATTAGACATGACTTTATTTTTTACTTAATTATTAATCTACTATAATTTTATTCAGGATTGTTATTATGTTACTTAGTTGAACATTACGACGTTCGGCGGACGCCCGAAATTACTATCCGTTACTGCTGTGGGTGAACCGTTTCTATACATCTCAGTTCCCCTTCCAAAATCCGACATTCATATTTTTCACCATGATTAATTTGTATCTCAGTAGCAAATTCTAGACTATTTTCTATATCACTAGACTAATTCTAGACTATTTTAAAAAGGAACGTGTCAAATCAATGTATGATCCTTGCTGCTGTCTCTGTGAATACCGTACGGGATGAAATCAATATGTCTGCTGCTCTCGCGGTTCCTGCTTGTCTAGTGCTTACGGTGCAACGTGTGAATATCACACACGGAAAAAAATTATGTGTTATGGCTAAGCGTATGCCACCGTACCGAGCTGAAGAACACCTGCGACTTAAGACTTATAAATAACGAGGCTTGGAGTAGAATAATTTAGTTCCAATTTTGATAACTTGAAGACAAGATTTACAGTAGCAGCAAACAGCAGTCAGCACCAGCCAGGCCAAGCTAGTAAGCAGAGCGACAACTAGCGACAGTCGCCGAGAAAATAGCGCATTTGCTAAGAGATTTCATATATCTTACACTGTTCTATTGATCGCATGTATTATTGAATAGCTTTGTGTCTCCTTCTACCTCCTACTTATTTCCTATACCACTGGAGCATATGAGTTTCACCTATGTTAGCCGGGTTTGGTCTCAGTCACTCGACCACAGGATCCCGCTCTATTCACTGGAGTGTATAATTCTTATGGTAACACCTACGTTAGTGAGGGTGTTATTGTAGTTTACAGTGATTCCTTTCGTACTAGCAACTGGAGCGTATAATTCTAACCTACGTTAGCCGGTATTTGGTGTAGTCGCTCGAAAGTGGTTACATCTACGTTAGCTGAAGTATTATTATGAATTATAGTAGACTCCTTTCTGTACTACACACTAGTGCGCATAATTCTAACCTAGGTGAGTTAGTATTAGTCACTCAGCGAGCATAGTACTTACATTAGCCGTAGCCTACTGCGTTGAAAATCACTCCGTTGATTCCTACTCATACCAACGCACTGTTAAACAACACATTAAATATTTCTTATAAAATTGAAGATATGAATATTAGTTCTTAAACTGTTTACTCGTATGATTTGCAAATTGAGCATTATAAATATTGTCGTTGGATATTACTTGAGAACCTAATTTATCACAAAACTAGATAATTATAAATATTTTTGTGTAACTGATTTTCATAAATTCCATATAGTGACCATTTCTTATTTTTGGATTTTTATCATATGGTCATATTAATATTTGTCATGCGAAAACGCAATTGCCAAATTCAGGGGAAAGGGTTAGTCAATTTTAAATTGCACCGCCGCCTCGCTTCTATAGTTTCTAATAATAAATCGAAGCAAATCGGGTGACAACAAAGCGGAAACCATTAACAAAACATTAGCTAATATCATTATACAGTATTTAAGTAATCCAAGAACATGGAGAAATTGTAAGGCCCTCCACATACGTCGTTCATTTCCGACAGCACGGATAAAACCATTGGTGTGTGTCTGAAAACCGTCTTTCTTGATGGCATTTGAAAATATCTGCCGCTGCTTGATTTTTGCCGTCTGTTTTGAACGTGCTTGTTCACGGTTGTACGTGTTTGTGTCTATCACCGCGGTTAAGATGAATGATTTTAGTAAGTACCATCGTCGTGGTAGACCAGTTTCTGTAGTAATAAATATTCGTAAATAGTAATAACCCTGAGAGATTTAAAGAACTTTAATAGACAATTTATCATTAAGTTGGTAGCACTCTCTATAAAAGTTATCTTTCTCCTTTCGAAACGAATTAAGAAAAAGTCAAACTAACTAAAAATTAGGTGTGGGACTGACGAGATATGCACGCGATTTGTGGTTTTTTCGAGCAGTTGCAATTTTTACTGATCAAGACAAATCGCAAGCAATATAAAGGTTGTATAACAATGCATGTTACTGGTTTAATTTGCGCAAGAAATCTAGAAATCTTATTGTGGCTGTACGTTAAGTACTTTCTGATAGATGTACGTTCTTGTGTACTTAACGGTGTTAATAAGGTAAGTAGCGAGAACGATTATAAATTTCACAGTTATAAGACGGGCTGAAGCCTTACTTGTTACACTGGTGATACAAGTCGGTTATCAGGCCATCCATAATTTACGGAGCACAACTGTTGTGGAAAAAGTCACTCCAGGCTACCAGAAAAGGCAGAAACTGTCCTTCATACAGGGGCACATGCCTTTGTATAACAAGGGATATTAAAACGACCCCAGCTGCGGCACACTTGAAGAGCTGCTAGATATGGCGCCATTAGAATTTTAGAGTTGATCATAGAAGCAGAGGCAAAAGCTGCATGCCATTGGCTAAAAATAAATAGACCTAATTTGGCAAAAATTATACCGGTCTGTATATCTTCAATCTACAATATATACAGGAACTATGAGGTCGTCATAGACTTAGCTTTGTGGAGAGAAGCCCACCTCTATTTCCAGATTCTGCTCTTCTCTGCTTCACAGACGGTTCAAGAGCTTCTGTAAATATGGGCGCAGGAATATACTAAGAACGACCGAAGTGTAACAGATTTGCCACAGTCTTTCAGACCGAAAAATATGCAATTCTCCTTTGCGTACAAGAAAACATAATAAGGAAATATAACAATAAACGATTTTGTATTGTAAGTGACTGTCAGGACGGGCAGTTCAGGCATTTAACAATGCCTGAAACGTGTCAGGGCTGACGAACGAATGCATCGAATGCATGCGCTATGCAGAGTAGCTATGACCTGCTCAGTTACACTGCTATATGCACCAGGCCACAGACGCATTACAAGCACCGAAATAGCAGATGCACTAGCAAAGAAGCCATCTAGCACATAATTCGGAGCCTGCTCTAGGAATACCTACTAGTTCCTTCAGAGAAGCAATAAGAAACTGGACCATTCTAAAATGCAGACTGCTGGACCCAATCAGCAGGAAATCAACACAGTAAGTGTTTGGTGGAACAAAACCTCAGGTTTGCTGAAACTTGGCAGGAATAAGATCAAAATGAAACTTGTCTGTTAACAAGACACGCATCTCTGAGGGTACATATGAAGAAAATTGACCTACAAGCTTCTGAATAGAGTGTAGGTTGTGTCTGGAGGAATGCGAGATAGCTCAACATATTTTATGTGAGTGTGAAACAATTAAATCCAGAAGCGCAGGCCTATTTAGAACAACAAAATCTGAATCTAAATTGCTACAAAAATGCTCTCACCAGGAAACATTGAAACTAGTACAAAACACAGACATATTGTACTGGTGTAACTAAACAATCAGGAAAAGTACAATAAGCCTATGATGGAGTAGTATTCGGCATATTGCCCTTGACGGTAATAATACTAATAAGGGACGTAGCTCTTAATTTGTTTTTGGTTCATCTGCAAGTAATCAAACCTATCTACAGTTCTAGTTGTAACTCATTTTCAAATTTCACGATTCTTCAGTCAATTTTGCACGGTAGGTTTTCAAAATTTATGATAGCCAATGCCGCGGAATACGGAGCCAATGCCGCCATCACAGTTTGTCTGTGTAGAGTAGCGAGTGGAGAGCGGTGGACTGTAAACACCTTTTAAATTTACCCTTTTGGCTGGTTAAAATCGGTTGATATTTCGCTTAGCGATTTGACATTTAATTTGAGCTATTAATTGAAACCAGTTTTGTTCACTTTAACTATTTAATTACAATACTAACACTAAAATGAACAAATTGATAAATTAATGAATTGATTAAAGATGTAATTGAGCACTGAAGTCGAACCCTTCTAAAGTAGACAGGGCTCCGAGCGATGAGTTGTCCTTGCGACGACACGACGACGACTAACTTTTTGAATGAATGTCTAGACCGAAGTGATATTTAAAACCATCTTAAGGAGGCTGCAACGGGAAGCATGGTACTTGGTAGTTGGTACACCCTGATCGATTTGCATATTTAAGCTCCGCAATAAAACAATTGTCATATACGCTTATTGTCCACTATGAATACAGGTATAGTTTTGGGTTTTACCGATCTTTGGATAACGATGCTTAAACAATGTTACTTTGTATGCAAATATAATATCTTCTATTTTGCCAGTGGCCTACCGAAATAAGTTCTTTCACCAATAAGAAATACAATTTCGTACACAGTTGATCACATCGTGATATCAAAAATCTAAACGAAATAATCAGCTCGTGTGTGGTTGCAATCGTTGTTCCTTCTTACTGGTACACCCTCACCAACAAAACTGCCGGAAAAGAAGACGCTTGTGGCGGTCTTAACATATCAACAAGTTTTTCTAACGATATTTTTACGTTTAAAAGTAAATCGGACGAGTCGGCCACAAGCTGGCTGGTATAAACTGTTTGACATCTGATTAAATGCATTATGTATTTTCATTTCAAATAAAACTGAATAATGAATGTTAAAGTTTAAAATATAAAATGAATATTAATATTTGTTCGTAGTATTTATTATTTTGCGAATTTCTGATAAAATAAAATCATTTGCGTATTCCACAAACCTAACCACATTACTATTCCTGAATAGTAATTTTATCGAAAAATGAAATTACCATTTAGCTCATAATGACATTGTTACGCAACAATTATTTCGCATTTAGGTATTTTTGTTTTGTTTTGATACATCTCGTGACTGCTTTATAATTGCCCGTATAAGCTAAATAACGTTAAAATTCAATTGTGTTCAGAATAAAAAAGGTTTAATGTAGACTTTTGTGTTTGCATCCCTTTGTTCCCTTTAATACTTTCCACGTCGAACATAACCCATCGTACGGGTTTGAAAATTATTAAAAAAACATTAGAATGGCTAATGTTTCCATTTAAAAATATAATTCATTCTCGTTTTCAATGAGAGATATCGTCACGTTCTATTTTGGGAGATGATGTTGCTTCTAACGTGACTGGAAAGAAAGAATCCTTTTATGGGGTACGCCGCGATTCTTTCCTACACTACGGTATCTCCTCGTACAATAATTACAAAATTCTATTGCCTTTAATACCCAGTTTAATTTACCTACTACGAAATAACGTTATTCGGTTTCCCTACACTGTTTTGATTAAATACAAGACTTAGTGGCTGCTAACGTTGCCAGCACTGTATCGAACTTTACCTGACTCAGTCAACCACAATTATAACCAAACTACAACAGCGCCGCTCAGTCCCAACATCTACCAATCGTCTTTCTTAGTCAAGGCGGTTTGAACTGCATTAATAGTGATTTGGTTAATGTTACATGCAAATTAAAAATAATTATTTGTACATCCAAAATAAATAACGCCTCATTACAATAATGAAACAAAATAATACTTGTATTTAATTACTACGTGCAAATAGGTTAATAAATATGGCGTTCATGTTTCGTCAAATAAATTTCCCATTTATTTATGAAACTATTTTACTTACAGCTTTTGTCGTTCCTGCCTACCATTAAAACTTATTTTAGAATCACGCGCCATTACCCTATTAATTAATTTAAATTTATTTCTACCAAATAGAGATATAATTTAATTTAATTTATATTATGTGAAGAATTTATTATTTGTTAACAAATAATGGGCATTGCTAGTTACCGAAACACTAAAGATTATTTTATCAGTTAATCAATCAAGATTTTATTAGGAATATATTATAATTTAATTTATTTTAATTCATGATTTTATTTTCAAAACTGCCAAGGATGCAGCCAAATTTTCTCTTAAATTTCAACTTAACTCCCTTGGACAACTTAAATTTTCTTGAAAATTGTTGTGTTAATTTCTTCGAAAACTGCTTGTATACGTGTTTAAGACATTCAAATTGGTTACAAAATCTAGGTAAGGGTAGATGCGCACATATCTGGCATTTAGTGGAGCCTTCGTCAATACCCTCTACTTAGCAAATTGCATCACTACACCGGCTTGCGAGGCCAGTGTTTAACAAGTGCCATACCACCTAGACTGTTTAGAAAATTTTCTATATAATATGCATATGTAGCGTTGAATGCCTACGTTATTATATAATATTTGATTTTTAAATGCAGTTTCGGAAGCTACTAACGATGAGACAATTTATGAAGATGGATACATATCCAAACAATTAGGTATTTGTGTTTTAGGGCTTATAACCTTAATTAACTCAGCCTATCCATCCCTTTAGTAAATCATCTCTAATATTAGTTATTTACACAATTTCATAGGTTGAAATAAATGTGGATGTTAGTATTGCTTTTACGCAGCATATACGTTGTACCTAGATTTTTAAGCACGTACCTAGATTTTTCAAGCAATTTGAATATCTTAAACACGTCTACAAGCAGTTTTCGCAGAAATTAACACATCAATTTGCAAAAAAACGAGTTAATTAAGGTTATAAGCCCAAAAACATAAATAACTAATTGTTTGGATTTATTTCCATCTTCATAAATTGTCTCACCGTTAGTTGCTTCTTAACTGCATTTAAATATCAAATATCGTATAATAACGTAGGCATTCAATGCTACATATGCACATTGTATAGAAAGTGTTCAAATAATTTCTCGGTGGTCTAACAGTCTAGGTGGTAACGCAGTTGTTAAACGCTGGCCTCGCAAGTCGGTGTTGTGATGCAATTTGCTAAGTAGAGGATATTGACAAATGCTCCACCAAATACTAGAAATGCGCGCCAGAAAATCTACCGTTACCTAGATTTTTAAGCAATTTGAATATCTTACAAGCAGTTTTCGAAGAAATTAACACATCAATTTTCAACAAAACGTAATGCTGCGTAAAAGCAATACTAACATCTACATTTATTTTTAAATTTCTTATTAGCAATTATTTTTCCAGTGAGATTTGTGTGCCTTTTATTCATTTCCTTCCCCCCCCCCCCCCCTTGGCTATTTCCCCTCCCCCCCTGTTGCCCTTCCCCTCCTGCCATCTCCCCCCGCGTGCTACGTTTATTTAACTGCCATACGTTTTCCGTT
>WYDF02083431.1:0-11087 GCA_009867245.2 Adranes taylori | reverse complement strand
ATGGCAATTTTAAATACACGCAATATGTATGTATATTATTATGTACATAATGTGTATAATTGGATCTAATACAAACAACGCAGGTATTATAACGGTCCTGAAACTTGGATACTTACATGTCTACAGATTAAATCATAACACCACTCCCGAGTTGCTTACAAACTTTCTGAGAGGTAGTGCACCAGATACTTCTTTTAAATGTTATCTATTGAAAAACAATGTTTAATCAGCGTCCTTCAAAATCAGTTTCCCTATAGAGGTTGTTATAATGTATATGAGCAAACTATAGGGCCCCACGGTGCAGCTATTAGGAAATTTCGCTTTTTTCAAGAATATACAGGCCATGATGGACAAAAATAACACTGTCAATTACTTAAGTGAGAATAATATTCTTATAATTCATATAAATATTCAATGTCTATCAAATAAAATTGCACCTTTTGAAATCCTTCTAAATGATATAAAACCCACTATAGTCTGTGTTTCTTGAACACTGGAAAAGTGATGTTGACTTGATAGAAATGGTTATCACTAACTACAAATGTATAGCAATGTTTACCAGAAGTAAATATATTCATTGGGGAACTGCAATCTTTGTACATACCTCGTATATTGATCGCTGCAAAAAGTTAAACTGTTTTAATGATATGTGTGTAGAAAAGAATTTTGAATGTTCGGCAATGACCGTTAACAAATCTATTTGTGTTTGTGTAAACACATTTTTTGTGTAACAAATCACCGACTTGCGATTTTTTGTCGTCATTTGGAAATCATTTCATAGTGCACTAAATAAAATAAGTATTAAATACAAAATACATATGTATCTATCACTGGTGACTTGAATGTAAACAGTCTTAAGAGGATTGCCTTTGCATTTGACAAAAATAGCAGTTTTTTACAAATCGCGCGAAGCTCTAGCGTCGTTACTTCTTAATATTTTTAATTGAAACTTTGAAACAATAATTATAGTAGTATGGACTACAATCTGTTATTATATCTTATTGATATCTTTTTATCCGACCATACTTTACAATTAATAAGCTTGATAACAAACAATCCAATCTGTGATAATAATAATATTACATGTAGTCAAACATTGTGAAAATTTTTAATCTTGAGACATATAAATTTTGTGAGTATATGTGAGAATCTGCTCTTTTATGAGTATATTGATTGTATTGATTATGAACTGAGTAACATTGATGAAATATGTGATTTGTTCTGACAGACTTTGAATTAAATTATAATATTGCTTTTCCTGATACCATTAAAATGTATCCAAAATAATTCAATATCGAAACCCCTTGGTTTTCCAAGGAAATCAAACAATTGGCTGACAACTTGAAAAACAAGCGCTGGCTATGGAAGAATACTGGTGACATCATGCTAAAAGAGCAATTCAAAACTGATAAAAAATATTATTACAATCTTTTAAATGAAAGAAAGAACATGTATTTCACAAATAACATTAAGTAATAAGAACAAAGAAATATGGAACGTAATAAATCAAAACAGAAAAAATCTAGTAATAAAGTTACATTGAATATTGAGGGAAGAAATATCTCTAAGTCTCCTGCTATTGCCAATGCATTTGCTGATTATTTTTCTACTGTTATAACAGAGAAACTAGATAAACATTTTGCTAATAATGTATCTATACAATGTACTCAAGCGGGTTGTGTTAAGAATACAATTTTTGTAGCACCTTTAACTAATTTGGAAGTTCACCGAATAGTTCTTAAACTTCCCAACAAAAACAGTTGTGGTTTTGACAAAATTTTAATAATATTAATCAAAAATTGTTTCTGTAGCTTAGGTCCGTGGATTACATTTTAAATTAACAAATGTTTCGAAGTAGCTAAATTTCCACATTATTTAAAAACTGCCTGTGCAATTACTGTTTTCAATACAATTGAAGAGTTTATTGCGTAAAACGGCAATCCAAATGATTTAACTAATTATAGGTCTATCATAATACTCAGTGTCTTGTCAAAAATAATCGAAAAGGTTATTTGTGACAAAATAGTACATTTCTGTAATAAGTATAAAATATTTAATTAAGCCCAACACGGATTCCGTAATGGCCTATGCACAGAGTCAGCCACAACTACCTTCATTCAAGAAGTTTACAACAAACTGAACGACAATGAAAAAGTATCTGTAATATTTTTCGATCTAACACGTGCATTTGACACAGTAGATTTTTATTTCTTGCTACAAAAATTGAACAACATCGGTATAAGAGGTTCATTTGTTGTTTATCTGATTGTTTTTGTCACCAGTGTTACAACTATAATTAATTTATTAATTTCATACACTAATAATTAATTTTGGATTGTGTTGTATATACTTTTTTCTCGTCCTAAGGAACCTGAAGAATATTATTGGGTATCGGGTCGTAGTTTTGAAGAAGCACTTGACAAAGCTACAAAGAAATTCAACGTTGAGGCTTCTGATTTAACTTTAAAACAAGATGACGATGTTCTAGACACATGGTTTTCTTCGGGTTTGTTTCCATTTTCAATATTTGGATGGCCCGATGATACGGAAGAGCTCCGGGTGTTTTATCCGACATCTTTACTCGAAACTGGACATGACATCCTTTTCTTCTGGGTGGCGAGAATGGTTTTTCTCGGTCGGAGATTATTAGGAAAGTTACCATTCAAGTAAGTATTTAACGAAATTATTTACAAGCAAATTATATTGATTAATATTTAAATGTTTAACAAATTACTTTGAATGTATTGAGGAAATCGATGACGATAAAATTGGTAATGAATATACAAGTTCAGGAGAACAACCCCCCTAAAAGAAAAAGTAACATCGATATATAAAGAAGTATTGTTTCTCAAATCGAAATTTAAGATTCCAAAAAATCTACTAAGACTATGAGACTGCAAACAGTCTGTATTTTATTTCCAAAATTAATAATCGTGATGGATTCTTTCAAATTAAAGAATTTAACCATGATAACCCTCTTCCGCATCCAATAAAATCGTTTTGGTTATTTTGAACAACATCAAATTAAATAATCTGGGTATTTTAACTGTTAAGAGATTGGGCTCTAAATAAAACAATAAAATCAGTGAAACAGACCCAGCATAGCCAAAATGTTGAATAGCGACTATAAGATTGGCCTTGGCCAAACCAAATTACAAAGATGAGATTATGAAATGCCTAAAAAATATTTAAACAGATATAGAAAGAAAATACACGGATCATGTGAAATGAGTTAAAAATTTCTGTATGGCAAACCGCTAGTAATAGGAGAAAACAAACGCTTTAACAAAAACGAACTATCTGAACATACTTATTATTAAAATGTAGGATTAAGAACTAAGTTATGATTTATTTCATATTATCCCAGTACTGTTAACACTTCTAAACAACAAGGTGGTGGTGTACTCATTGTTACTCAAATAATGTCTACATGCAAATCTAATACCAAATGATCAAATTCTCCCGTAACCGTTTATTTAAACCATTGCGTGGCGGTAGATGAAATCGTTCCTGGGTCAGGAATCACTATCATAAATGGGACTAATATTTGCCGGAAACTACATGAATTGACGATTATATTGAGATCAACCTTCTCAGCCAAAATCATACTAATGTCGGTATTAAGAATGTTTAGCATTTTTGATTTTTTTGTTGATTAATTGTAGATGCCAGTAACAGATGTGTGACTGGGCGTAGTATTTTCAAACTGTACTGATATAAACAGTTTTCCGCCCATAAACCTAATATTTGAAAACCATATATACATCATATTACATGACATATAGAAAAACCTAATATGATCACTTTTAAAAATGTAGACTTCGAAATGATTTATAGTGATTTTCAGAAAACGGATTGTGTTAATTTAAATAATTACAAATTATTTTAATGATACATTAACGGTAATTATTAATGTAATGCTAATTGTTAGTTATTAATTAATGCTAAATTAGTTAATAATGCTCTGAATTTATATCTACTTTTAAAAAGACAAAACAGTTTAATTTCCTAATTTAGTTTCAAAACGAATTAACACATCTGGGCTCGGGGAAACGCAAAGCACTTTAATGTTTTGCCAGTTCTAAATTTGAGAAAGACTACTGTTTACCTGTGCCTCATCTTTGATGTTTCTCATCTTCGGACCTAGTATAAATCATTATGAGAAGAATCTTAATAAGGTTAAAGACAGTGTGTGCGAGGGAATGAAAGTGATGAAACTTTGATGCTGGACATACAAAGACGGAAGGGAAAGGGAAAATGAGGAACAGTTCGGACAATAATAAATATGAAAATGTAAAGGTGGAGGGAGTATTTATTAAAGAGAGTATAAGTGCCTGAATATTCATTGTCTGAGGCAAGCATAAAAAACAAAGATTATTGCTAGAAGAGAGAAGGTGTAGAATATGTGGGAAAGATGGTTAGATGGAATATAGGTACAAATAATCATAGCGGAAAAATGGAGGGACCAGAATAGTTTGAGACCAAAATAGAAGTGTTTGAAATGAGAAAGTTCTTATTGGCTATTAGGAAAAGAGGGAAGGTAGAAAGAAATATAAATAAGAATAATATAAATGTATAACGGATGGATGTAGAAAGTCAATATATGGAATTGTGAGTCTAGTATGAATGGGTAAAAGGATTGTTAGGTCTCGCGTGGAAGGGAGGATTGGTCTAATAGGTAATGGATAAAATAGAGTGAGATGAGATTTGTTATAGATAAGCTTTAGTAGTATAATAATAACCTTTATTGGCGTACATTACTTACAAATTGCTCTCTATAAACTTACTTATCGTATCTCTACCAAAAATAATTAATTCGGAGACTTCTGTCAACATCGTTTTCTTTACCATTTATATTATTAAACAAAAAATAATATAAAAATAACTATTCATGTATAACTATAGTCTGAATTTATAGATATTAGTATTATGATTATATGAGGATATAGAATGTACTTAAATTGTATTTACATACTATATACCCATTAAGAATATAATAAATTCAAATATTTCTATACTATTATGTGTGAATGAAATATTTGCGAGTTTTTTATTTTTGAACTTTCCTCCCAAATTTTTCTTGTTTTGCAGCGTTAGTAGTAGTTACTTCAGTATTAGTTGAACTTATCTGCAAAGGATTTTCATAAAGCCTTTGTAATTCTTCGATATTTTCTAAAAAGCATTTATTTTTACGATTATATATCGGACTATTTGTTGTCATTCTTTTTCCTCGTTTTTTTACCACAACTGGAGACAGATGAATCAAACCTTCATTTTCTTTTGAAAACGCGGGTTTTGTTTTAATGGAAGATATTTGACTTCTGTGTTTCATTAAAATAGATAAATGTGAAGTTTTTATAGTTATATTTCTAGGATTTAACGTTCTATCTGATTTTGGTATTAGTTGCGTTATAACAATCAATTTATTGTCTTCATATTGTACGTTTTGGAAAAATGATTTAGGTATTTTTGTCAGGAATTTCCAAAAGCATATATAAAGGAAGAAAATAACCAGAAGAAATGAAGATATGCCGCTTATAACTATAGTCCAAAACACTTCCTTATATTCTGAGTCACATGCACCTCTATTTTCGTCCAATTCTTCTGGCTTACCGCAATTTGGATTTGAATCGCATAACAAAGCGTAACTAATGCATAAATTCATATTTCGTACATTACAAAAATATTCATCTTCTTTATTACAAATTTTCGTTTCAGTAACAGCCCTAGCAGCAGTAAGTGTAATTTTAAACGTACTAGATGAATTGCAATTAATCTTCAAAGCTAATTTTGGATTTGTATATACATTGACATACCTCTTTTTAAATTGATTAATTTCTTCACAAATGTCGGTGCTCTCATTACCACTTATAAATTTCAAATGATCTCTAGGTTTGCAAAATTGATTATTTTTCATATCCACTACTTCAAAGACGACTATTTTAAGAATGCTTATGCTTGTGAAAACATTTATGCTACAGTTCTTTTGATAATTTCTGAATGCTAATGATACTGCATCTACACTGCCCATGCCTTGTGTTAGAAAGAAACTGGTTTTCAAATTATTTCTGCATTCGCTGAAATCTATCATTTCATTCGATATTTGTGTATAATTGAAAATAATGTGTATTCCTATAAATAAATAAGTTTTCATGTATTAATTGATGAGAAAAGGCGCTATGTGGTATAAATATAAGTGTATAAATTATAATAACCAAACTGATATATGTCAAGAGACAACAATTCTGAAATGTCAAGTTTTTAAATTAATTAGGATTTGATTAGTTTAATATTTATTTATGTACAGGTTACTCCGAAATATACTTAAAAAAGAAAAAGAATATCTAATATAATCTTCAAATTTTTATTAAAACTGCAGGGTTGTCCTTATAAAAGGTTTTTTTAAAAAAAGTACATTAAAAATATATTTGGGAAATTTATACGAATACAACTTATTCAGAGGTGACCTTCAGTCTCTAAAGCTACAATTTAGCGAATAGTTATACGTTTTAGAAATGAATTTAATTGTTTTTTTTTGTAGGTTTATTAGACCAGAGTTTTAACACTGCGCTACCATCGTAGTATTCTATATAGTAATTTGTATTATGTATGGTCCATTCTGTAAACTCTTCAACTGTCTCGAAAACATGTTTAATGGTTCCCTAGCGCATTGTCTTCGATGAATTGATAGTCTGTATGTTTGAAAATGGTCTGAATGAATATTTTACTCATTATGCTATAAGTTGTAAATGAAACAGAATATTTGTTTAATTGATTGATTGTATCATGGATTACGCCAAAGTAATGCTTGAATCATCAATTTCTTATTAAAGGCTCCATTTTCTATAATTTTCATAAAATGTCTAATTTTGATGTGTCTTTTTTCATTATTAAACATTGCTGATCATTCATAGTTTATTTATTTTTATGGTGTTTATGTGTGTGTGTTTTTTAGAGAAGTCTATTTGCATCCAATAGTGCGAGATGCCCATGGTCGTAAAATGAGTAAATCTTTAGGCAATGTTATTGATCCCATGGACGTAATCGAAGGCATCAGTTTAGAACGCTTACATGAACAACTGGAAAAGGATAGCAATCTCGATCCAAAAGAAATAGAACGCGCCAAGTCCGGACAAAAAGCTGATTACCCGGAAGGCATTCCCGAATGCGGAACAGATGCCCTACGATTTGCTTTATGTGCGATGTGTGGTGGTAGAGATATCAATTTAGACATATTGCGAGTTCAAGGTTACAGGTAAGTTAATTATATAATAATTACAATGAACGTTTTAAAAATTATTTTCAATAATATAATTAACATTTAACTTGTTCGATTTGATTGAAATTGTTCGAGGTATTTGCAATTAATATAAGTGTTTTACTGTTTTATTTGAATAATTGATTGATTCGGCATTTATGTTGTGCAGATTCATTTTAATGTAATATTTTATTTATTTTTAATTTAGTTTTATTTTAACTAAGTGCCACTCCATCTTTCATGTGTGTATTTGAAATAGTAATTTATTGTTTCATAACATTTACATTTCTAGATTCTTCTGTAATAAAATATGGAACGCAACTCGATTTGCCTTGATGTATTTGGGTAATGATTTTCAACCTCTTGAAAGTAATAAGCTTTGTAAAAACGAAAGTCCATTGGATTTATGGATCCTTAATCGTTTAGCAACAGCAGTTATAGATGCTAACACAGGATTCGAAAACTATGATTTTGTACGTGTGACTTCCGCTTGCTATAATATTTGGTGGTATGACCTGTGTGATGTTTATTTGGTAAGTTTTTAATTCAGTATACGTTTTATTTTGTTGCTATATTCCATATTAGTTTTTTTTTTGTTTACCCATAAGGTTATTAATGGACAGAACGAAACGATGGATTTTACTAAGTTCGAATATCTGAAATTCTATAGCATAGATATTGATGTAAAATAAACGGGAGTAACTCCATTACTAATGAGTTTATTTTTATCAAGAATCAGACTTTCCTTTCGTAGTACTTTCGTGATAGTCTACACTAAGAATCTGATATTATCGTGCAAAATATTCCATTTAAGTAAAATTTACTGAATGATTATTGGCGTTTACTATTTATTCACGAATAAGGCGTCAACTTTTACGCAAACCTGGTTTACAACAGTTATAAAATAGTACTTACTATACGAACTTAGAACTTGTATTTATGACTTAAATATGAATTCTTGGAGTTTTTGGTTCTGGAACACATTCATTAATTTCATGAGGATTGCAATTATTCAGAAGCGAATTTGACAATCCAATGAGATATTTCCACTAGATGACTTATGGGATGACTAGCCATACAATCTAGAGTGGACATCAGCAGGATTAGCGTTTGAGGATAGATGGTGACCGCATTTTGAATTTTGCGCATGTTCTTGAATCTCCGAAACTATGTCTGCAATGTACGATTTCTGAAGATTTGGAAGAATACCAACCTAAGAGAGAAAAACACCGGGTTCAGTCCGCTATTTTTACCTGGATTACTTTCAGAGTTGTTAACACGACTGTTGGCCGCGGATATTAGGAGTAGTATGTACTCTCAAAACTTTGTTTTTTACCTAGCTCCAAAGATTTGAAAGTTCCTATTCGTTTTACATTTATTCAAACTCCTTTAAAAATTTAATCTAGTTTAAAGTTCTATTTGCTGATACTCATCAAATTTTGAGATTTATAACTGTTCTCTTGATTTTTCAAATAATTTATTACAAGATTACAAGCTTTATTATGAAAACGTCAGATCGGCCATTGCAATACCGGGGTCTATGTTGCAATACATACCCTCCTAACCTCTTGTTAAGTTAAAAAGGAGAATTATTCCACAAATATTTTTGTCTGTATTCACATTTTTATAAAATTAAATAGCATTTCTTATTGTTTTAACAATTATGGTATTTTACTTTAAAAGTTTTTAATAAATAGAACTTTACGTATAATATTTTTACTGTTATTAAAATTTATCTGGACACAGTGATATTATAAAATAACTGAAAAATTGTATGAAAATAATTAAGTTAATGATACTGTTTTAACGAGCAATTAATTTATTTCAGGAATACCTCAAACCAATTTTTGCTGGTACGGATGAGAATACAATTAGTACTGCTAAAATTACTTTGTACCGCGTCCTAGAAACCAGTTTGCGATTAATTTCACCATTTATGCCTTTTATCACTGAAGAATTGTACCAAAGGTTACCTCCTTTCGCAACCCACTCTGACGAAAGAAATCCTTTGCGTGCGCCAAGTATATGTGTAGCTTCTTATCCGGAAATCAGTGATTACGATTTGTGGAAAAACGACGAAATAGAAATGGATTTCGATTTTATACAGCAAGTGATTAAAGAAATTCGATCGGCCCGGAGCGAGTATGCTCTTTTGAATAAAACAAAAACGGAGGGTAAGTTAAATAATAGAATATTTATTTATATTATATATGTAGAAAGAATATGTAGTAAAAAAATGTTGAAAATTTTGCATTACTGAGATTACCCAGTGAGTGGTGTTTTGAAATGTGGCCGTTAATGGCAAATTGACGAAAAGCTTTGTTTGTTATTTATAAACAGTAGAAACATGGGCGGAAAGCACTGTTGGGAGGGGAGGGTAAAGCTGAGAAAGGAGTTGTATATATCTATATCGAGTATGCAATTTGCAAAGTAGGATTCATTAGAAAGAGCGATGATGGAACTGAAATTCAGGAATGGAAAGTGAGGTAAGAGTAATGGTATTAATATGAAGAGAATCGATCCATATGGATATGGCAGATAAGTGAGATCTGCGCGATAAAACACAGATCGCGTGACGCTATAATTATCGTCTAAAAGATGCTGGTAGCTTTCGAAGCACTAGGAACCCAAATGATCTCATGAAATTTGTCAACGAATATAGGACATTGAGGTCTAACCGGGGGACTGGATCAAAACTTTTTATTCCGCTATACAAAAAAGAGGCTACAGATAAGCATAAAACTACTGCATCATAACGGTCAAACTATAGCAAAGTGATTCAGCAAATAATATTGGAACTCATAAAGAATGTGGTAGTGAATCGACCATATAACTTATCATCATTCTAATCATCTTTTACCCTCCCTATTTTAATTATGTCCTTGGAGGGTTTCTTTCGTATCATCATACAACTTATATTTTTTATCGTCGTATTCTCCAATAATTAAATATCTATCTCCCATAATCATTATATCTATCTTCTCTCCTACTCTTTCCATAGATTTACCCATACTTTTCAAAATATTCCTTTCAAGATATACACAATTACTTTTCACATATGTATACTGCTGTAATCATCAATCTGTTCCGCCATTTCAATATTATACTTTTTTGCAATCCTTCCTAATCATCTATTTTTATATCTTCTTCCATTCGTTGTACCCTATCCTCAGCGCAACTTTGTTACTAATCTTCCACTTGCGCTATCTTATAATTTTCCACGCATATTCCCCAGAAACATCTTCCATATTTCCTATCATTCACCCATGTGTCAATCAGCCTTATCACATCAAACCGTTCAAACGTTCTCTGAAATCTCTGCCCGTCTGTTACTTTTTCACAACTTTCCATTTTCACAATTTTTGCCTTATTCTTCCGTAGCACATCATCACAAACCTATTTATCTTATTACCCCTATTATTGCTCAATAAATTTAAAATAATATTTAAAACTCTTGAAAACTACTGATATGTATATCATTACGTTTATCTTCAATTTCAGTGTACATAAAGTGTGATGACAGTGTAGCTTGTACGATTGAAAAATATTCATCAGCAATATTGACTTTGGCTTATTGTTCCAAAATCAACGTGAACACTGCGAACATTCCCTCTGGTTGTACGATTTTAACAGTTTCGGATAAGTGTGATGTACATTTGCTTCTCAAAGGACTTATCGATCCGGAGAAAGAAATTGCTAGAATAGATAAGAAAATAGACGCCTTGAAATCCACGCGAACAAAATTGGAGCAGACCGATGCTGGAAAATTGCCTCCAGAACTTAGATCACAACACCATGAAAAATGTGCACAAATCCTAAATGAAATGAC
>WYDF02083420.1:0-11088 GCA_009867245.2 Adranes taylori | reverse complement strand
AATTAGAAAATCAACGTTTAACGCTTGTTCGACCCTTATAATCGGATTAAAATCGAAGCAGGCATATTATTTTTTCGAGTCCTCTGACATTACCATAAGCCCGATTATTTCTCAAATTTCCATCAATTTCATAAATTTCACTTTGACGCAATGTCACATAATCCGTCCCTTTAAATTTAGAGAATTTTAAAAAATTTAGAGAATTTTATCTTCTTTCAAATTCTCCATAAAGTATATTTTTAACTTTGTCGGGGGAGCTGTCATTTTCTTAAAAAAGTATTTTAAAAGACTCTCTGTTTTTCCGTTAATTGACGGGCTCCACCCTTTTACGGTTTTAATTGTATATAAGATCAACGATGGAAAAATCAATTTTTTTACAATTTTTTACCCTTAGTCCATGCAAAGATATTATAGATTCACCCTATATATCTGTCAATTTGTTTTGCTTTTATTACTACTAAATGAATTAAATTTCAATATTACTAGTCTACTTTAATTAAGTTAATCCGATAGTTTATGGAGAACTAATGTTTCTAATTGTAAAAATTATAATAAATGTGCATTTCCAGGTTCTGCATTTGCAGAAGTATAAAAATATAATAGTAATAACAAGTTAATTATGCATAATATTTTATAGAACGTCAGTCACTATACTGGTTCAATAATCGTACGATGCGGCATACCAAAACATACAATTATAAACGATGTGAAATACTTTTAATCATATTTAATAACAATTTAGATTCCTTTTCTCAGGTACGTGCAAATTGTTGATCCCGCATTTCATGTGTTCCGCTAAACCAATAAATACGTTAGGCTTGTTGTTTAGAACAATAAAACTATTTCGCTTTTAGCGCTAAAACCATTTTACTCCAGTATATAATTCGTATAAGAATTTGAAATAAGTATTTATGTACACGCAGGTTTTATAGACGGAAAAATATTTAAGGAATGTTTAATTCGACATGCGAAAGTTCTTTTTTCAACTTTATTTGCATACATTTGAATATCTTTACGAACGGGACGTAGATAAATTACGATGAACGTTTTATTTCTATCTGTTTAGGTTTTTCTTTACCTTTTAATTACGTAATAACTATTCGTATGATGAAAATTTTAGGTTTCATATGATACAATTTTATTATTACGCACAGTATTTTCTCCTTAATAGTTTAGACATATTGTGTAAAAACATACTTCATCTGTTAGAAAGTTGAAAATATAGATTGCAATTAGGCGTGGATTAGTCTATTTTTATTAGGTGGGCTGAAGTGAAGAATATATTTGAAGATACTCTTTTTCCTTTGAACTTAATTACTCTTGATATTGTAATTACTCCGGATTATCATTAATTCAATTAATTAACGATTGCAATAAGCAATTCTCTAATAATTCATCAATTCAATGAGTAATCCTCTAATGTAATATTAATTGCTTAATCAAATCTAATTCAATTCCTCAAAGAAATATAATATACCAGTTAATAAATCAATTTAATAGTAACTAATTATAAATTTATATTATAAACATTTAATACGTTTAAAATAAAATCCAAATCCCGATAACAAGATCTAGTATCAAACAAAAGACGACCCGCAAATTCTCAGATCTTTCGCTGAAAGCTACCGGCATCATTTACCTTACAAATGTATGTGTGTATTCTCACACGTATGGAATATTTTAATATTGAGAGACTTTTGTTACGAATGCTTTTTATTATTATTATTAGCTTTTTAACGGACAAAGCGTTTAACGAATTTTTCTACCACTTATTTTTAGTAAACAGTTACACATTGCACTCTTTTGGTACTTTCGACAAATTTCGTTGGCTACTAGTTCACCGCATTTTATTTCAAGGCGTTTTCAATGCAACGCTTCTAACATTTTGGTAGAGTAGGATTGCAACTACCACCGCTTACACGTTCCAGCACTTATGCTTTCATCAACAAACTAGAGTAATTTTCATCATTAAATTTCTTAACGGATCAGGAAGAAATTTTTGATTGTCAGGAATTCTAGACTACATAAAACTTTCTAGCTAAAACTTCTATCAGGCCACACTTATCTTCGCAAAGTGCCACTGGCCAATCAATCCGTCGAGAATAGCTTCCTCCCAGAAAATTCCGCATAAAACGAGCCGCTCAATCTAGTGTGTCTCAGGCACATTTTGGGTTTTACAGTAGCTGTTGACAAGCGAGCAAATTCGCGTGATACGCTTGATTAAGCCACCACCAAATGATCAAACTTATTCCTACAAGGCGAGATAATATCGCACTCCGCAATTGTTTTGTTCTGGTAAGCGTTATCAACAAATTATTTATTTAGAAATTTAAAAATCAACTCAAATCAATAATAATTCTAATCACATCAGATCATAAAATACATAGACACTCCATCCATAATTTTCTGCCGAATCTTTAGTTCTCTCACATCATAAAATCTTCAATTCCTCTCGTATATCAAAGCAAGAAGGTCAACGTCAATGGAACAGGTATGCCAACCACTGGGAGACAACGGAGATGGCAGAGATATAACTCCTGAGACACGAGAGGAGCATTATCGACGCTTGTTCCGTTATTACTTCGGCGATAGCGAATAAATCCGACATCACCACAAATTCAGTTTCTACGTAATAAAATTTGTATCTCCATCATATCAACTGGCTTCATCAACTTGTAACAGCATCATTAAACATTAAGAATACACCCATTTAATTCCATCATTAAATGTCTGCCTTCTTTACAGTCCACGTTTCGCAAGCGTAAAGAGCGATCGGGAAGACAAGAGCATTGAGCACCTGCAGTTTCGTTGTCATGGTAATTCTTCGGCCCTTCGATATTTTATTCAGTTTGGCCATACTTGACCTCGCTATCGCATTACGTCGATTGACTTCATCAGCGCTACTTCCTCCGTTGGATACAAAGGAACCTAGATTGTTGAATTTGCTCACTGCCTCGTATCCAGCTACCTTTGTAATATTCGGGCGGTTATTATGGGCCCTGTCGACACTCATTGCTTTTGTTTTTTCCGAGTTTATTTCCAGCCCATATCGTCTACTGGTATCGATAAGTCCCTACAATATCGTCTTCATCTCTTCTACGCTGCTTGCTATGATCAAGGTATCATAAGTGTACCTAAGGTTATTGATGCGCCTTCCTCCGATTGATGCGCCTCCTTCACAACCATTCAACACACTCCGCATTATGTGCTCCGCGTATACTGTGCTCCGCATGTCTGACGTTAAGAATTTGCTCCCGTGTACCCTTTCCTGGTACAAATCCACTCTGCTGTTCTGCTATTTGGGGGAGAAAGAAGCACTTCAATCTCTCATGGATGACGTGTAGAATGACCTTGCTGGTGTGCGATATTAGCACCACAGTTCTGTAGTTCGTACACAGGACAGGGGAGTAGGTATAAATAAACGTGGATTGGCACCAATGTGGTTCGTCTTCGCTAATTGTTGCCGGATTGCTGCTATCGATATTGTCATCTTTAAAAAGAGTAATGCAATATTATCTCCATACTTCAGCAATGTCTTCGGGATCAAGCTCTTTCTGGCCGCTGGTGTTCATGATGACTTGTGTCTGCGGCTTAAACTCTCGTGTAAGGTATTTTACTATTTTGAAGAGCTCATGTGTTTCTAGGTGCTTAGCATGACGTTCCAGATTTGAGCTAATTTCCCTGAAGAAAGCATTTTTATCTTCGGTGCAGGCTTTTTTGATGTCTACAGTAATATATTTTATCGCATCATCGTTTCGGTCCGTTCACTGCTCTCGTAGTCGCCTTCTTTCCTCAACCAATCCTAATGTTCTCTCCGTCATCCATTTCGGGTCTCGGGTTTCCGCTCTGTTTTGCCGCTTCTTTAATGCAGGACTTAATGTTTTGCCAAGCTGTCTCCGTATCATCGTTTGGGATTTACAGGGTGGGAATTTTCTCATTCGGCCTCTCGTGGAATATGGGTTCGTCTGCAATTTTCTCTGGATTCTGCTTTACAGCTGTTTTTCCTTTTAGTACGGATATTAAAAGTTTATGGTCAGTGGCGCAGTCAGCTCTCGGTGTTTTTTTCATGTCCTGTATCGATATACTCCATCTTCTAGGTACGAAGACGTAATCAATTTGATTACGTACCTCCATATTCGGGCTGACCCACGTCGACAGTCTCCTAGGGTGATGCTGATACATTGTATTTACTATCGAGAGGTTATTTCCCACGGAAAATTGTATTAGCTTGTCCACTCGTTCATTGCGCTATCCAAGACCAAAACGCCTCATTATTCCTTTAGGTGTTCCTCTGCACCATTTCCCACTCTAGCGTTAAAATAGCCAATGATGAGGGTTGGCTCCTTCCTGGGTATTTCCTGCAAAATTTGCTCGATTTCGAAGTACACGACATCTACATCGTTGTCCGCATCTGATGTCGGCATGTATACCTACAGTACGTGAAAGTTCACTGGTGGGGCAGCGAAGGATACCTTTATAATTCTGTCGTTGACGGCCTCATAAGCCTTTACGTGCTCAGCGATTTTCTTGTTTACTAGGCTCGCTGTACCGTTTCTCCCTCTTCTCTCTCCACCTGAAATATATATCTGGTGGTCCTCTGTGTGGAAATGGCCTTGGCCTTCCCAGTGAGTCTCCGACACCCCGCAGATGTCGAATCCCTGGTTTTCTAGTCCCGTTCTGAAATATTGAGCTTCCCTGTTTGTAGCAGTCCTCGACGTTCCATGTACCGACTCTGATACTCTGTCCTCTGATCTTCGCAGTAACATAATTTCCATGAGCTGAGATTACAGGTCGGAGCGCTCACATAACTCGTTCTCATATTATTATTCATCCGTTTCATATGTTCTCTTGGGAAGATAATCAGGTGGTTTCCCGTTGTCTGCCTGATCCCATGCCGTTGACCTCTTTACTACTTAGGTTCTTCCGCCTTTAGATGCCATTTCTGACCACAAGGGCAAAATGGTGCACTGACCTGTTGAAACAGGTGGAAGGCTTATTCTGGCTTTCACTCGGCCCCATCTGTGTTAGCCATCGTATTAGATGTTACTACCCGTTACCACGAGGATGTGCAGATTGGGATTTTCCCTTCATTGGGCTTGAGACCGTTCGGCATTTCTCAAGGACTCTCCAGTACTTTCATAAAGAGCTAAATAAACATACAACTACATAATTTTAAAAATGCATTTTTTTTCAATCCCCTATAACTACGTCCCTGTTAATTTTATAAAAAAAAAAAATTTAAATAGAAACTGTACAAAATCACAACATCTGTCAAATTCAGTAAATACCATATTTTTAATCTTCCCCATTAAAACGTAATTTTCATAAGAAATTTATAAATGCCACCCTTCCGCATTTACATGCAGTTAACAGGCTGCACGCTTTTAGCATATTATAAGGACTAGTATACCGCGCAATTCACCTCCTACGCTCCGATGTCCGAAAGCCGGGCAAAATTCACTCAAAATCTAATTTATAGATGTAACTACCATTCCCGCGTTTCGGATCTCGATCTAGACGGTGCGAACCATCTAGATCAAACCTCGTATAAGAAAGAAACATTCAAAGTAAAATCAAAAAAAGGAAATATTTGTTTTTTAAATTTAAAAGAATTAAATACGTAAAATTCAAACAATTTCTTGTTATAGGTGATTTAAACTTGCCATCAAAAGTAACTGTTTCTAAAGCCACAAATTACACTACAAAACTTTAAAAATCTTTTGTGACTTGATTATTAATTACTATACGTATCATGTTCATTGTGAAATATAATAATAGCAGCTAAACTAATTACGGTATACTGTTAAAATTACGTACATGTATTCTTTCTCGCAGAAAAAGATGAATGTCAAAATGAATGTTGTTCTCAGTTGCGTTTAGTGCAATTTCATAACATTTGAGGCTTTTAAAAATCACTTAGCCCTATGGGCGAAATAACTCATTATTTATCATTATTACGTAAAACAACAGTTTTAAATGATTTATGGTATGTTGATGCATTTCAGTTTGTAATTTACTTGGAAACGTAATTATTACAAGAAGAATTAACATCAATGTTGTGAGTTAAATTGATCCTCTATGATTAGACAAAGTAATTAAACTTCAATGAAATTAACAATTAAATAATCTTTTTAAAATAAACCATCATTGTGATTTAATACTACAGGATTATTTAAAAGGAATGTAGAGATTTAAAAGGACTGATGAATTGTCGTCACGGAATTAGTCAGTGATCATTCGAAGGAGGTGTTATCTATGTTTTGAATGGTTGGCACAGGAGGCTTGTAATCGGATCGATGTTTCGCCTACGTTTAGTGGACGAAACTTAATTAAACAGATTAACAAAACTCACTTCACTCAAATGACTAATGGGAGCATAAACTAGAAATTTTAAACAACAACCAACAACAGCTTTCTAACAAAAAAAAAGAGAAGCAACATTCCTCCTGTACGTGGTACAAATGGTATTGTCTACTCTGACACTGACATAGCAAAAGCGTTCGAAAATAATCTAGAAACCCATTGGTCTCCAAACTGGACATTTGCTGATATGAATTTTATTGAAGAAGTAGAAAAGAAAATAAAGAAATTTCTGAAGCAGACTTCAAATTCTTAGATAAGGCTTTCCGACGTAATTTGTGCTGATTTCTGTACACAAGTGGAATGATAGACGCGTCAAATGGTGCCGGTTGCGAACACTTTGCATAAAGCTGAAGAAAAAAGCTCAAGTCCTCAAGTCCTCCATACAGATAAAACAGGAACAAGACAAACTGTTCCGTGCCCTGTTGCAAGTGCAGATTTAAAGAGATTTATGGCAGGGGTTGTGTTATTTAACCAATATCACTCTGCTTACGAACTACGAAGTTAAATTAATCATCAAAAACGTGAGAAATAAGAAGGCTCTGGGGCCAGATGGCATAAATAATTTCGTCCTCAAATTTCTACCTCCAAACGCAGTGGCCAGACTAAGAACAATAATCAACAATGCCCTCGAACTTAGCTGCTTTCCGGCATCGTGGAAATATAGTGACAATCTTCATACCAAAATCTGGAAACAGTCCGTTTCCTCAAGATTATCGCCCGTTAAGTCTATTATCTTCTATGAAAAAGTTATCCTCATCAGATTAAATGAAGCTATACTAGACCATGTTTGTATTTGTATTTCGACCAAGCCATTCTACTATAGATCAGATTTCCAGAGTTGTTGAACATATTACTAAAATCTCTAATCAAAACAAATCAACTGGTATACTACTTTTCAATGTTTCTAAAGCATTTGCTAATGTATGGCACGAAGGAATAATATACAAATTATTTCAAAACGACTGCCCAACTGAACGATGTCGATTATTAATTTCCTACCTCACCAACATAAGTTTTTGTGCTAAAATTAATCAAGAAAACTACACCATTAGGAAAATCTCATGGGTGTACCGCAGGGGTCAATTATATCACCAAAATTGTTCTCAATATTTGTCAGCGACATTTCGAACACAGTTATCACCAACTTAGCATACTGTGCATTGACACTGTGGTATACTCTAGTTCTACGAGTCCAAAGCTCATCACTAAAAGACTATAAGATGGAGAAACTGCCTTGGAATCATGGTTTAGCAAGCGGAGACTTGAAACCAATACTAAAACAACTCATATTATATTCTTCACAAGACGCAAAAAAGCACAAGATAAGCAAACTCAGATTCGTGGCAACAACATTAGCTGGAAGAATGACGTCAAATATTTAGGAGCTACTTTGGACAAACGGCTAACCTGGTCCAAATTCATATCCGATCCTACAACCACAGCTAGAAACATTACAGGAATGCTTTACCCTCTTTTGAACAGACGAAGCAAGCTTTCGGAATGAAAGAAACTCCTGATATACAAAACAATAATCCGTCCGACCGTGACGTACGCTGCACCAGAATAGAGCTACACCGCCAAATATTACATTACGAAGCTACAACGCATCCAAAACAAAACCATGAGAAATATAATACAAGCACCGAGGTTTATTCGAAACAGCGAAATTCACGGACTCCTTCAAATGGATTTCATTAAAAAAATTCTCAAAGTCTCATCCTCTAAATTCTACGGAAAAGCCAAAGACATTTACTAATAACGTCGTCAAAAGGAAGCGGATAAAAGTTTTCACTTTCATTTTCACAGGAAGACAACACTTTCATTTCACGTTTAATGTTAGTGATAAGAGGACTTTTCATTTGAACAGCATAGTACAGAGCAGTTGAACATAAATAAACACCTACATGAATAAAACAGTTGAGCACAAAAAAAAACTGCCCTAAAATAAATCGTCTGTGCTGAGTCTTAGGACATGGTAATTTGGTCCCTTTTTCTTTGAAGGACAAATCTACATCGATATGCTTCAAAACTGGTTTTTCACTTCAATGCAGCCAAATTCGCATGGCTTCAGTTTTCAACAAATTGGATTGCTCTCCCATTGCCATCTGATGATCCCAAATTATTGAAATGAAAAAGTCTCCCAGGGATTGATTGTTTGGAAAGGGCGGTAAGATCTTATTCTTGCGAGATGTCCAAGATATATAAATATATCCGGGATATATATGTATATATCCTGCGAGATGTTCAGGATATATAAATAAATAAAAGATCGCAATTATGTTCTACCACTCGATGAGCATAAACTGGAATAACAATAGTATTCACCACCAAAGGATACTCAATGGCAGTTGCGCATACTGCAGATGGTAGCCACATTGTACACTTATGACACAGGAAAATTTATTTTCAATAGAATATTTGTGGCTTAGTTGGAAATCCTTTAGAACTCATCTTTAATAAAATATTACGAATATTCTTTTTGAATAATCTGCTTTTTATAGTATTTCTGATCATAACTTTCTATTCCATGATGAAAGATGGGGGCTCTGGGTCGCCTATCAAATCTAGAGATTAATGGGTAAGTGTTTAATTTCTGTTTAATTTAAATTTAGTTTGTTTAATATGTGTGATGCTGGTAATCGGATGCTTCTTCAGTTTTTGGATCATGCCAGTTTTTGGATCTTGTTTCTCTCATGATTGCTGCAAACTGCGTAATTACGTCTTTGTTCTTTAGATGCCAGGAAACCATAGTTACTTTTTTAAAGGAGCATGTTGTCTACGTTTTGCAATTTGTATTCTTCCGATGTCGTCTTCTATCCGGTTCAGATTTCTTCCCCGTTACTCAACTCTTTGTTCAACTGCCCTATATGATGTTTGTCTTTATAAATAATTTATACATCAATTCCATTATCTTTAATCATCTGGTTTAATTGACGAATAACATCATCTACTATAATTACGTATTGATCATTATCGTTATCTATTTAAGAATTCATTAATATCATCATGATATCTTTGTCGTCACAGCCGGATCTCTCCAACTAATGATCCGAGTAAAAAATAAATTAAATCTCCATATATAGATTAATATATATGAATAAGTGTGATGCTCGAAGTCCTAGAATCTTGTCTTTATCATACTATTTTTTTAAATATTATTGATCTGAATACTCTACAGGAGGCCTCTATACAGTATTTACCAAACCAGCAATATGACATTTTATTTTCTACTTTACGTATGTGGTTGACACATTTCTTCCAGCCAGCACCAGAAACTCCTTCCATACTTTCCTGATGAGCTTCAGCCAACTGGAATTTTATAAGTTTTGATGCGAGTCCAATTTGAATTTGTGCCTAAATCACCTATATTGGATTGAGCTCACAATGGTATGGTGGTAAGCGCAAGACTGTTTTTATTACATTTCTGGGCGATGTCATATGTAATATACCTATTATATCTTTATCTTTTCTCCCGTATTTAATAATTCTGTTCAAACCATATTGTCACATTGCTTCTTGGACGCCAAGAGACGGAGATAGCTTCTACTAATTGTATAAATTCAAGGGGCATTGAAACTAAACCACATCTCTCTTAAAGGGTTTTTTTTTTATTAAAATCTTAGAGTTCAACAGTGTTAAATTAATTAAATATAAAATATTAGTGACAAGAAATTTTGGAATTTAATCATAATATTAGTCGCTTGAAATTGCTTCAAAATAATATAAATCTTACATCTGAGTAGATTTAATAACTGTATAACACTAGACTATTTCCATGTTTATTAATTCACTTACAAATTATATCAACAACTAAACTTTGCGACTTCAAAGTTCTATTTTTATATCAGAAATATCCCTATAAATGGCTTCCGACAGAAAACTTAAACTATCTGAGCTACATCAAGCTTTCTACTATTTACCTACCCTTAAAACTATCTTGTTTTTTGTGCCTAACAAGCAGCTTTTGTATGTGGCGTCGAGAATATTATCACACAATGATTCATGCTTAAGTTGTGCATCTCCTCTACTCTTACGTAACTGCAGCAAGCCTACTCACCGACTTACCTCTTTTGCTCTTTATTTCCAGTTCTATAGCTCATTTTACTTCTACCCTCATCTACTAATTAGTCGCGTGATGACTATTCGCAGACGTCAATCAATAACTAATGAGATATGTTTATTAATGAATAAATTTATTAAAGTCAAACAACAGGCATCTGGATGGCCAAATAGTTGCATATCCGATACTTCAATGTCATCCGATATCCGATACTTCACGTCAATAGTATATTGAACATTTTAAGAGTGCAGAGGGTGTTCAACTGGAATCTACTGAAGTTGTAAATAATTCAGATCTCAGATCTTTAGCTAAACTCATTCTTAATTTGTTCTGTAGTAAACTCGGACAGAAGAGAATCAACAAAATGTAGCTATTATAAATCAACGTCAATAATTGTATCAGCTACTTGTCAGTCCTGTGTTAAGCATCAACAGTATTGTTCCTATTAAAGATACAACACTAGTAGCCAACTACGAAATTACAGAGGAAACTTGTGAAGTTCTTTCCACTGTTAATGTCTGTATTGCTTCATATCTGACTATACAGACTATTTGTATCTGGAATAACTTGGAAATCGAGTATTGTACTATCCAGTATTATACAGATTCGATTATATATATATATATATATATATATATATATATATATATATCGAAAAGATAAAT